>NEWO01000253.1:148897-235128 GCA_003013225.1 Phalaenopsis aphrodite | reverse complement strand
ATATATATATATATATATATATATATATATATATATATATATATATATATATATATATATATATATATATATATATATATATATACACAAATTAAAATAAAAAGAATGTTCAATATATAAATACATAAGAATTGAATGGTATGCATGTAATTTTAATTATTTTTCTCATGTTATTATTTATTATAATTCCCCTGCCGAAAGGTCACTCCAACTCTGCAAGCATAACTCGAAGACACATCCGCTTTCTGTGCTCCTATCTTTCCACGAAGCCTGTTTGGTGTATCGGAAAAAGAACTCTAGAAAGCGACCGTGCTTTGTTCCGTCGCGTCGCTGTCGGTCGGCCCTCAGTCGTTTGTGGGTCCCTTTGCTTGGTCCCATTATGCGTACCTCTCAACAGGCGCACTTTCGTATTATATATTCCTGAGGCCTGGTATTTCAACAAAAATTTGAACACGTTGTGCGGTTTTTCATATGTTACCATTTCTGTAATATTTCTGTAACTTATTTATAACCTTTCAATACATAACTTTCAATATACGTAGTTTTGCGTTATGTCTCATGTACACTAATTTTTTCCTTGAGATTTGACATCGACTTGGGTTTAGGCGAGTTCATGTCTGGTCATTATTTTTAAAAAATTCTATTATTCGTATTCGATTAGTTTATATATTGGGAGCAAAAAGATTATTTGTGTTCAACTTGTTATGAGCAGATCATGAGCTATTTCGTTAATAAAAAAATATTTAGACCATATGAGATTTACATCTTATTATTTATATTTAAATATTTATTTAAATATGATTTGATATATTTTTATAACATTCTGTCAATTAAATCTTTTTAATAAAATTAATGAATTATATATATATAAATATTATTTCGAGAAAATATGGGGACAATAGTGAGTATTTACACGTGGAAGAAAATCAATAGGGGGTTATTTAATGAATGAATGTTGTGGTGACCCTATATTTGTACAATTATTAAATTATTGATGAGTGCTGCCTGCTCGCAGCTGTGGCAGGGGACGTGATCCGAGGGAGTAGTACTTTGGCGCAGGCCTAAATGGGAACTCTTGCAAGATCCGGTACTTCGACGTGAGAATAAGGATATTTGTTTGTTGAGATTTACTAATCAGGCTTAAATTTATAAAATATTTACATATATACTGCCTAATTTTTATAAACTTACATGTCTAACATTTAACCTTCAATTTTTACATACATACCATTAGGGCTGTGATGCGCCGATTTTGAGCCGATCTCAAAAATCGAATTGAATTGCTACAATACAGATTGAATTGGGCTCAAAGATCGGCTCGATCCATGTTTGATCTGACTTGGATTGAAATCGAGCGATTTTTGAGCCGCATCTAATTGCGAGCGAGCCGGCTCAAATGTCATTTTTGGCTAGTGAACCTGATTGATCTGGCTCGAATGATATATTGGAAGTGGCGGTTACAAAAGAGAATGAGAGAGATTTTTCCATATATAAGATGAGTTTAGACAGAAGAGCCAAGAAACCCCTCATAAATGATATGATCATCCTATTTATAAAAGCTAGAGGGACAAATGTGTTAAATTACAAAGGGGTTGTACATCGTATTATTATCTCGGTGGGTCTTTGGGTAGATCGACCTTAGTTTGGACATCTATCGGCCTTCATTCTAGGAAACCGGTCAGTTTTTGAGTGGGCTGGTTAGTTGGCTTTCGGGTGGCCAATCAGTTTGCTTGATTATTATTCATTGGTGATCTCTGAAGATCTTTGAGGAAACTATTGAGGGAGCTCCATGTTGATACTTGTTGGATTGTTAGGGATGTTATACTTTTAATCGATCGTTGGCATGAATGCCTGTCCTTGGTTGGCCAGGGCGGCTCTTTGGTCATTTGAGTTTCGGTGGGTCGGCTGGCCATTGGTCGGGCGACCTTCGGTCGAATGGTGGTCTTCAGCTGGTCGGATTCATGAGGATTTGTAACTTTTCGTCCAAAGAGATTCTTGTCATTTATCTTTATGATTTGTACTGTTATACTATTTTCAGATTCGTGCAGATAATTTTTTTAATGTACATAAAAATTTTTATATGTAAATATACATTAATTGGGTGATATGTATGTACATGCCCCTCAATTTAAATGTGTTAATAAATTTTAAACCTGGGTGCCACTTTAGGATCACTTATACTGCGTTTATTATCTATATGTCATCGAAAAATATATATGATCATGCATGAATTTCAATGTGTTTTAAATAAGAAGTTTTCCATATTTAAATTTAAAATCATCCAAACTCTAACTTCAACAAATTTATGATTAAACTACAAAACAAACACAATGATACTACAAGTGATTCAATTCAAGTCCATATAAGCCCCCAAGTCAATCACTTCGAAGTGCAATAAAAAATTTTAGTGCATTAATTGGAAAACTAAATAATCTCTAAATTTGACATGCTTACATTCAAATCAAGTGGCTTGACAAGAGAAATCTAACGAACATAAGATTTCTCAATTCTGGCATCATAAGACACTCAAATGCAGAAAAAAAGAATTGGGATGATCGAACGAGTTAATATGAACAATCCAATGAAGTTTTACAATCATCTATTGCTGCAACCAACTATAGCTGTTGAAACTATTAACTTACTGGTTATAACTCAGCTATGTATGTTAGTGTAAAAATTGAAAGATACCTCGAGTGAGTTTTTGCCTTAATGGATACCACATGTGATCATGGTGCATTGATTCTAGTATGGGAAATATTAGATGATAACATGCACATCATTTAATTATTGGCAAGACAATATATATCCTATGCAAACTTATTACACAGATAAACCAACTAGTGTCAAAATAATAATAATAATAATAATAACAAAAGAGAGGCTGAGAATTTCCTTTACAGAATCATCATAATTAACATAACAAAATCTACAACCATAAAAAAAAGTCATTGTCATACATACCACAAAATCTAACACCTAACTTTCAAATTTACATACATAACACTAATCTTTAATATCACATCAAACATACCACTGCTGCTAAGTTCTAAAGGTGAAGAACACCTTCTAATGCATAACTTCCAGACACCAAAGTGTTATAAGTGTAAATATCAAACTTTAGATGTTAGATATGTACATATTAATGAATTAAATTGTGCAGTATGTATGCAAATTTCCAAAAAAAAAAAAAAAAAAAAATCATAAATCAGGCAAATCGTTATAATTTTTATTTTATTTCCTTCCATATAATTTATTCCAAAGCGCCTAATTCCAACATAAACTACAATAAAAACAGTACACCAACATAACTGATACTAAATCCATAATACAATTTTAATCCACTGCACCATATCCTTCTCCAAATAAAATTAGAAACACAATTCTATTTAAAAATTCAACCTTGAACTTGTTCAACAAACAATATACAAACAAAACAAAGAAACTAATCTTCAAAATTGCAAATCTTACTCGAATTTCACCACAATGCAAGAGATGTCATCTTTGCTCTTCCTGATGAGAGCCTCCTCTGTCAAATGTTTAGCAGCAGCCTGAGGATCCTTAATACCTTTGATGGCGTCGATGACCTCCTGGTTTGACATCACCTGATAACACCAAAGCTCAATAAGCAATTATAGAGTATGAGAAACAGAGTAAGGTGCTAGATAGTCCACTGGCTGTTTACATGAGGTCATTTAGCTGCAAAGTTTATAAAAATGTCAAATTAGTCCCCAAACTCTGTAAATTGGGGTTGAAAGAACCCTCACTGTAGATTATTTCAACCCATGTAAAAAAAAAAAAAATCTATGGACTAAACTGACACTTTATAGAATCCGGGACTAAATCCGGGACTAAACCTACTGCAATGAATCTGAGAACTATTTTGACACTTTACGCACAAGAAATGTATCTGTAAAAGGAAAATTGCTGCAAAAAAAAACTCGCCTTCCACAATCCATCGCTCGCTAAGACAAGATAATCCGTCTCATCATCTATTATCTCCTCATTGACATATGGTTCGGAGCTAAGGTGCACCTTCAAACTCCTATCTCCGAATGCCCTCGCAACGGCAAGTTGTCCGTCAACACGGGGCACATCTCCTGAATTATCAACGTAGATACAATCACAAATAGATTAAAGGGGCATTTACATACATACCACATAAATCTTATATACTTACATATCTAATACCTAAACATTTAGATTTACATGTATATCACTCAAATCTTTAACATCACAAAAAAAATATCACCATCACAACCTTTTTGAAGTGAAATACACCTTTTCATGTATAGGCTCATGACATCAAGGTGTCATAAGTCTAAGTATGACAAACTTTGGTTGTTAGATATCTAAATACACAAAACTTGTGTGATATGTATGTAAATTTCTCTATAATAAAATGGTTCCACTAAAATCAAATAGAAGCATCAGAAAGAAGTCATATCATTTGAGCTCATTCATTTAATAATTTATCAAATTTACTTGAATATTAAAAAAAAAACATAAAATGAGTTTTATATGAATATAGACGAGTTATTCATCAAGTGCACTTGTTCCCTCACAACCTTATTTATCACATAGATGTTATATCATACCAGGAATTTTTGAAACAAAACCGCCTTTCTTCTCAATTATCTCGCGCTCTTCGCTGGGTTCATGATCAATGGAGAGTTGTTTGGCTGTGCCATTCTTGCAAATTATTGCACGAGAATCGCCTAAATTAGCAACAACAAGCTTCGATCCATCTATTAAGATAGCTGTTACAGCAGTGGAGCCGCCTTTTCCCAATTCTTTAGCTTTCTCCAAAATCGTGCTATCGGTAATTTCATATGCTTTCTTGATTGCGCTTTTCGTGTCGGTGAAGAAATCGGGCTGATCGAATCATGATGAATATATGAGATAAAAGGGAATAAAAGTTAGCATGGTGAAACTAAAGGTTGATTGCATATGATAAGTTCCTAATTATTTTTGTGAGAGAAAAGCAGCTAATATAAAAGTGCAGCATTTACATAAATACCTCAAAATTTTTATATAATTACATATCTAGCACCTAAACTTTCGTATTTAAATACAGAACAATCAATTCTTTGACATCAAAATAATAATAATAATAATAATAAAGCTAATACTTATTTTTTAAAAGTGATACACTTTTTCATGCACAGATATTTAATACCAAGATATTATGAATATGAATATCAAACTCTGTCTGTTGATATGTAAATGCATAAAACTTGTGTGGCATGTATTTAAATTTCCAAAAAAACTAGCATTTGTTTGGATGACAATTTTTTAACATTCCTTCCAAATTTATCTTAAAAAAATTGCATTTGAGAAAATGTAATAGAAGATGTGGCCGAGGAAATAATTTTTAATAACGAAAGACCAAAAAGCATACACGAAACCTGAAATTAGAACATGAGAATGGAACACATATTACCTGACGCAAGATATTGTCAAATAAATGTGACTGTAAATAGTTTGGAACATCATGACCCATGTGGCCATCAAAAATGGCAAATAGGCCCAGCTCGGAGTCGCCAGCATGCTTAAACTGAGCTACCATATAATCCTCCATTGGATGATTAGATTGGCCCTTTACCAAGTGGTATCCATGCCTGATATGCCTTCCTGACATCTTAGTTTTGCCTTTTCCAGTTGTATCTGTGTTTGAAGAAGACAACCCAGCTTTAACCTGTAAGAGGAATTCCCACTTTTTTTGTAATAATGAAATTACATATGATGGAAAAATGCCACATTAAAAAAAAACAGGAAAGTATTACAGCTTGAATTGAGGTTTTCACCTTCTGAAGTGTAACAATAAGGAAGAATTGGAGACTAGGATGGAAAAGAGTATAATGTCAAACTATTCCTCTAACTGCTTACTCGGGGCCATTTTAGTCCAATAGCTATAAAAGTGCCAAGTTAATTCCCAAATTTTTAAATTAGGGGTGAAATAGCCCTTTGTTGGGACTATTTTAGCCCGTATTAAGAGAGTGGCGATTAAATGGACACTTTTATAGACTCTGGGACTACAATGGCCCCATGCAAAAAAAAAAGTCAAGTGATTATTTTAACAGTGTTCTCCATGAAAAATTATGGGAAAGACAAAGAACATCAAGGCACATGCTGCTTCAAACTCATCATCAACAATTGTTATAAGTAACTTAACATTTTGATACCCAAAATCTTACATTCTTTGATCAAAGGTCAAATCAGATCGTTGTGCTCAAGGATCACAACAAGAAAGCGAGGAAGCAAAAATCCCTCTCGTTTAGGGGGTTTCATTTTGGAGAAGCATGCAATATCTAAGTTTACATGCCAGGCAGACTCACAACTATATTATTGAGGTTTTCGTTCAGGGCTTCTGAAGCCATTCTTGAAATTTTGCACTAACATATCAAGAAAAAGATGACATACATACCCTCATGGCTACAATTTTTTTAAGTGTATGCATCTCCCTGTTTTTTCTCTTTAAAAAGCTTACATCATTCGTAAGTAACGCTAGCAAAAGCTCTTTATTTGTACAAGAATGATTGAGGACTGCAATCCTAATGTGTTATAGCTTATCTCCTCTCTTATGGATGTAAGCTTAAGAACATAAATCTTGGTGAATTATGTGTTGTGTTTGTTTGTTTGGTTTTTTTTTTATTTTTAATTTTTTTCTTATTGAACGACACTTCCTAATTCAAGTTAACTTGACGCTCTTGTTCCAACGTTATCAAGCATATGCTGTTTAGGACAGGTTTTACCAATACTTGTACAATTTATATTCTAAGATTATAGATGGAGAAAGGTTTTAACATTTTGTGATCTAGAAAAGCAAATCTAGATGAGAAACAAATAAAATCCCCAATTGTGGATTGTTAGGGAAGTTGATCAAAAGAAGATTCAAGTTCAGCTACATGCACCAATAAGCACTTTCATTTTTAAGCCAAAAGTTTAAGCGTATGAACGAGGGCTAATCATCTAATAGTTACACACCAACATATATTTCAACTATTTTATATGAGAATAAACCCAAAATCTCAAGTACTTTAACAATCTCCCCATTATCATTGTACATCACGCCTTGAACAAAATTATCGCAAAATATCATTCACCTAAAGCTCGTTCACAGTTGATCCATTATGAGGACTACATACTGCATGAACCATGTGATTTAGTTGGGTAAGATGCACTAGAACCATGATGAATCTTGGTGGAAGGGCCGAAAATCATGGAACTACATATTGCATTAACCACGTGATTCAGTGAAACCATCAACTTTGATATCACTTGCTAGAGAGTGGGTACCAAAGATAAACCAAAGTTGGGTAAGATGCACTACTAGTAAGTTCTATTTTCAATCAAAAAGTAGGCCCAATGATTTAATATTTCAACGCCAGAAAAATTTGAACTATATGATGAAAGACCGAACCATATGAGACAAAATCCAATGTCACACGTGTCTGCACAAAATATTAAATATAAAACTCATTATAGCCACATATTATAGACATAGACTTATAAGTTTGTATTAAAACAAACCAATAACTAGGGCAATTTACAAGGGTCATTAGGGACGGTTGCAATTTTTTATAAAGGTGACTGTAAACCTGCGGTGAGGAAAATGACTTCATAAAAGATGCATAGTGAATTATAAATATTGATTTTTTTCCAAAAAGTCAAACAATAACTCTCTTACAACTACCACATTTAAACTAATAAAAGAATGAAGTAAGAATTACTAGTATAACATCAAAGAAATATCACAAGTCAAAGCAATATCATAGCAATAAATTTCCTCTTAAATCAACATTAATAAGACTCTAAACTAGTATGATTAAAATTTGTAAATTTAAATATCTAACTCTCATCGTATAGAGGGCCTTTATTAGAATCATGATTCTAGTGAATTGCTTTCTCCCATCCTTATCCTCGATTGTGTCAATATTCTCCTAGTCTTTCTCCTCATCATCAATCTCAACCATAATCAACTTCCATAATCAATAAAAATAAGAATATTAACTAAAATTAAAATTCATGACTTTTGATGAATATAAATTGATTTATATAATTTTTTATAACAACTTTTAAAGTTATTTTCTCATTGAATTGTGTTAGTCTTCCTCCTTCCTACAACAAAGAAGAGATAATATTGTCAGATCTTCCTCTGCAGTTGTGGCTTAACTTCATTTTCATCCTCCACACTCATTATATATTAGTCTAAAGGTCCTATTCCACTTATATTAGACATTTATGCCAAAGAAGAAGAATCATTTTTGCTATTAAGCCCACAGCCACAATGATATTTGCTATTAACTCTCTTATCAAATTGTTGCCATCCCAAATGCTTCGACGTAGTTGCTTTGTTCTTCTAAGCATGAATCTAATTACTTTTCAAAGAACTTTGGGATACGATGCAACATTATTATGAACTGATGGATGCTTTGACATGCTAATTAAACCATATTTAACAACTTTATCATAGTAGCTGAACTTTAACAGAATTGTGACCATTCACCCCCTCCAATTTGCACTTGCAGATAATTTTTTCATGCCCGATCTTTTTAATTTCCCATTAAACTTTCTCATGACTTTCAACCTATCTGAAAAAATCTAAAGTAAAATTTTAATTTAAAAAATAGATTAAAAAATGTACATGTTAAAAAAAGGAAATGATAAATTAAGAAAATAAAAAGTTTAAGGTTAAGAGAAGAAAAAAAAAAAGACATTTTTATTGAAAATATGAGAAATGTTGTGGATGACGGCTTGTCAAAGCAATGGCAATGACAATGATAGCATAGAAGTTTGGATAAGAAATGAAACGAATTCAATGAGAGTATACTTGCGGGGTTGCAGGTTGTCGAGGAGAGGAATTGAGAGGTTTGGATTTATGTTTGAATGCAGTTTTAGATGGGATGAAATTACAAAATAGAATTTTGAAATTATATCTAATTATAAATTTATATATTTAAGATCACCTATGATTTGAGATGTATGCCTCTTGTTTATTGAGTGGTGGAATGCTCAACCTTGTTATCAAGGCCTCCATAAGATGTATTCCATATAGTCAATTTTCACCAAAAAACACTACGGCGAACCTCTTATTATGTAATTTTAAGCATGGTATAATACTAAACCCTTATCCTCACCAATGTTCCTTAATAATCTCCCACTCACATGGGAACTCTTCACATTATTCATCGTTCCCAATCAAATAAAAGAAAATATAATGCATCAAAATCCCATTCAACGTGTCAATTAATCATGGGAGTCATCCGCTCATAAATCTTTTGCTTAACAATGGTGGAATTGTTAAGAATTATGGGATCATAAATTGAAAGGGCCACTTGATCCTACCTAAACTATTGACTCTAATACTACTTATTAAGGCGGGTGTGAACCATAAGGAAACCAGAGTTAAGCTAGATGGATGAATGATCACACTTAGTATATATATATGTGTGTGTTTGTGTGTGTGTGTAACTTCGAAAATGTTGCTTCAAAGTGACCAAGGTATTAGGTAAGCTCTCAAGGAATTAAACTAACATAATGGCATGTTTCCAAATAATCTTCTGCAAAGAAAAAAAAAATATTATAACTCCTGCTAAGTTTATTTTAGGACACTATTAACTAAGACTTAACTTTTAGCATAAAATTAATATAACTTTTTCTTTGATTTAATCATTAATAAATAAAGATTCCATTTACAAATCATGAAAGGTTTTTACATTTCTTCAAACAAAAGCATTTCAATATTAGCAGTAACATTGTTGAAACATCCTCTAACATAGTTTAGAAAAATAAGAAAAACAAATTAACAACTCTTGTGAATCTTCTTGCTAGCTCAAATCCTGAAATCCCTAGCAAAAAAAAAAAAAAAATCATAAATATATATGTTGCAATTAGCTCTTGCCCTCAGCAAACAAATTCTAGAAAAGACAACAAAATCCGACTGCTATAACATAATCAATTCCGATTTTGATACCCTCCCATCAACCCATCTCAAGCCGTTCATATTCTTCAATCCCAAAACCCAAAACCTAAAAAAATTCCTCCTTAAACAACCCTAAAAAGCTTCCTTAAATAGCCCACCCAAATCAACCAATCGAATGAAATGTAGAAACATTATCGGTTCATGATTTCATCACATTCAACCACAAGCAATAAATTCAACTTTACTCTCATATCAAATCCACCATCTAGGTTATTTTTCAAACAAAAATGAAGATTTTTGCAGGATCTGATCGACCTAATTCCGCGCAAAAAAAAATAGCAAACCGATCAAAAAGGGACGTACCTTCATCTTATGCAGGATATCTTTTCCCATCATTCTCCGACCAATATGATTCTGAGCCGCCTTCTCTCAAACTTCAACTTCCAAAGCTCTTTTCCTCTCTCCTCTCACACTTATCACACTGAAAAGTTGGCGGTGGCCGCGTTTTTTGATCGCCAAGCGCGGGATGCTGGACCGGAAACTAACCCTAACCGCTTCTTTGGTCGGGCCGAGCCGGAATGTAACCCGAACCGCTTGAAAATTTACTTATGTACTCCTCATTTTCTAATTATTTACATATTTAACACCAAACTCTCAACTTTTCTTTTAAACTGAACTTCAATTTTACAAATCTATGTATGAAATAATAAGAAAATGTTATTTTTAAATTAAATATAAAAAATTAAATTTAAGTGTTACTAATATAAATGCATAAGAATTGGGTGGCGTATACGTAAATGCTTCTTCTTTTCAAATGAAAATATACTTATCTCATGATAGTATTTTTTAATGTAATAGGCATGTAAATATATATGAAAAATTTTGGCAGCATAATTGTAATAATTAAAGTTTAGGGGCTATATATGTAAATATAACAGAATTAGATGGTGGGCATGTAAATGTCATAAAATATAAAAATGACCCGACCCTACCCGACCCGACCCGACCTGATCCGATCAGGCCCAAACAAAACCTCGTGTTTGGAAGATAAGCTCAGCGGAATATTTTAATGTTTGAGAGTTCAAAAAGCAGTCTGCATTTGTCAACTTGCATAGTTAAATTATTATTTGGTCCTCCATCATTTTCTTTATTATATTTTAGCACATTTATAAATTTTTAAGATTTAAAAGAAAATATTGAGGTTTTTTATAATTATTAATATTATTAATTATATTTATAAATTAGAAATTAAAATAAAAAAAATATTTAAATGAAATCTCAAAAAAAATCTTCCCTCTCATCTGATTCGTGATTATAAGCTTTTGTGAGTAGGTAGGGTTTCCACTTTCGCGTCTCTCCCACGACGATGATAAGCCTTCTGGGCTTTCTCCGGCGCTTCGTCTACATCCATCCATCTCCTACCAATACTGTGCTTCAATTTCTTACTTGCCGCTATCTCTCTACTCTCTTCTCGTCAACCATGATAGAGCAAGGAGGCAAAAGAGTAAAATCTCTGGTCTCCCTTCACTTTAAAAGGAGACGCGGAGAAGATGGATTCTGCACTAGAGCAATTAAGGCGGAGGATGCCCGGCTCTTCTTGCCCTACTTATCGGTCCGCATTCGCTGCAGCATAGATTTCGCGGTGAGTTCAATTGATTGATTGTGCAATGCCATAATAGCTTTATTGAGGTATATCTCGTATGCTTGATTGAATTTTAAAATCTATGGTGATTGTGATCACTAAATGTAATATTAAACTCATGGTTAAATGAATACAAATTTAAAATCTACATGTTAAGATTAATATTACCATTGATAAAATCGGGATGGATTGAGCACAAAATGCTAGGAAGTTGACATAGGTTATCTGGGCATACAAAATACAGGAGAAGATGCTTTAACAAGGTTGCCACAAAATTGATGTGGTAATCATAGGATGGAAATTAGATATATAATAAATAATATGACTGAAAGTTTCTTCGAAATATTTATCTAGATTATGTTTAGCACAACATGCAACAATTTCCAAAGTGAATAGATAATTACTCCTGAATTGCTTTCTAGTTTGGATAATTCTAATGCTGCTGATGATGACGATGATCATGAATGCGATATTTCATATTCCTCTAGTTTACAACTTATTCTTTTTGGCATATTATCATTCTTCACATTATTATTTTACAATGCATAAGCATTTGTAGGATACACTTTCAGAAGCTCTGTCGTGTTTTGGTGCGGATTCTACAAGTGTAGATGAGATTAATTCCGAGAAACCATCTGAGGTGATTTCGTGAACTGTCCAGTTTCCATGTCAACATATGCATATTTACCGTACTTCCAACATATATATATATATATATATATATATATATAATGATTTCTTGAGTAGCCTATTACAGTGTATCTTTATAGAAATAGCACCCATGTATTTGAAGCGACACAAATCTCAATGAGAACAGCAAAATTTTTTCAACATTGATTCTCAATGATTCTAGAAGGTTCAGCAAGTCGTTTAAATGTTTGGGTGCTAGTTACTCAAACAAGTAGATTTTGGTGGCGTATTTGTAAATCTTTATTTTTATTTTTTTGGATATTAATGTGCTATGTGAAAAAATATTTGTGCTTTGGTTTGTTCGCTTGCTTTCTCCTAAAGCTCATTTTTGTAGTAGATGTTTTAGACTCTCAATTGCCCCCAAGTCATTGGCTTAAATTTTTATGATGTTTTTTTTTTAATTTTAGGTTGTTGCAACTTCTGTATTTAATATTTTTCTAGTTAATGTACGTAATAGATGTCAATGTATGTAATATATTTCTAAAACAAAAATTAAAAGCATACTTTGGTAGTATGGATGAAGCCCTTCTACTGCAGCTTATCCTTAAGATTTGCCAATCATTCTATTTTTGGGCTGCAAGCAGGTGGCTAGTGGTTTTTAAACAAAGCTAAAATGAAACAACTCATTTTATGATTTTGAAGTGCATGTTTGTAATGAAAGTATGGAAAATGCTAATGATTTGTGCTGCTATTGTTCAAGTAATTTTCCAATTGGTGGTTACCATCTTTCGCTCCTTATAAAATATACTTTTTTTTGTTCTCTAAATTATACAATACCCTCTGCAGACTTGGATAACTTCCCTATTTGCCAAAGGCCAAGATGTGCATGCATGCATTTCGTTAGCTTCGGATTCTATTGGTTTAAAATATGTACCTGAATATGAAGTTTCCAAGGGTGAGCCGTTTGATTGGCTGAAGAGCATTGAGGTTTTGGTTAATCTTGCTATTTGCAATCACAGCTTAATTTTTATTTGTCAAGCCTTCAAATTTTTTTATGATTTTTTGTATTTTTTTCATTTCTCTTCTGATTAAGCATGTAGGAATTCGAAAAATTGCTAACAAGGTTATACAGCTACGTTCCTTCTAGTTGTTATTTTTCTTATATGTTTTGTGGAATTCTCTACAGAATATAATGTACGCATTAATATCTTATTATTGCGGATATACTTATAGATTCTTGAAAATTAGGACATAATATCCCAAAGATTTACAGAAGTTCTTGACGTATGAAGAATGCCCATGGTCGCGATATGACACTGCCAAAACGACACTAACTTTTAAAACTAGGACATTGCATGTCTTGGACACAATTTAGTTTTTTTATAGATTATTAATATAGAATACATAATGCATAATTTTTTCTACTAAAGACAACAACCAGTAAAGCACATTGTCATATAATTATATTTTACAAAAGAAGCTTAACAATATCAATAGAAAAATAAATATTTTTTTAAGTAAAAAATGATTTGTCACGTGTCATTTGTCATTGGTATACAAATTTCAAACATTTGAAATCATTAATTATTGTTTGTTGTTACATATTTTTTGCATGCATTAATGTGTCATAAATGGCCCTTCCCTTGCGCATTTGTCCTTGTCTCCTGTTCATGTGTATTCTTGTGGCATGTTGAGTCAGGTTTGGGCTATGTCAGGTCGTGTTTTTTTAAATGATTTTAACAATTTTGAGCGCATAGACACATTTTGGGGTGTGTTAGAGGCATGTCTGTTTTTTTAAGCATGACAAACGTGTCTAACACAAGCTCAAAAGGTACTTATGGAAGTCTTTGTGCTTCCTAACACCTAATCGTGATTAAAAGGGAAAATGAATCTCTTCACTCAACCTCTCCCTTGATTACGGGTGTAATTGCACAGAGTTTGGTTGACCTCATGTTTTGTTCGAGCAAATAAGCCAAATTTTTTTTTATATTCAACTCGTCGGTTTTGAAGTAAACATGGGTTGTTCATGAACATAAAGTCTATTTAAATGCCATATACACATTATTAAAAAGGCATGTGGTGTGTATGTATGATTGTGAATATGAACAATCTATACATACATATTCACACATATAGATCCGGCCCGAATATTATGCCTAATGTCTAGTCTGTTATCTCCCGCATCCTTGTCGAGGGTAGAGAGAACTCCTTTGCGCGGGAATGCAAAATCAAGCTCCTGTTTCTAGGAATAACACTTCAATTCCTTGAAGCTTAAAGTATCTCCCTTCTTATCTTGATATGATTAACCAAAATTGATCTGACCCGAATATTAAATGAGTCGAAAATCCCAACTCGAATTGACCCTTCAACTCGCCAACTTGAACCCGACCCATATAACTTGTTTAAAATAAGGAACTGCTAGATTAAAATTTGATCAGTTTAGGGTCAATTTTGAGTCAATTTCTGATCAATTCCGGGTTAGTGGGTCTATTTCTAGACATTTGCGGGTCAACCCAAATCCAACCCAAAAAACTAAACAGGTTAGGATCTTTAGCCTGAACCCGATCCCAAAATTATTTGGGTCAACGCAAACCCGGCGGGTCATTGGGTCAATTTTTGAAACCCTTGATTTCTATTCATGAAAGGCTCGTTAGCGACATACGAGATTGGCTTAGGCATAGATGAGCCGGCTCTCGGAGTTCATCATGACAAACAGTTTAGTTATAAAGTTATTGCATCTCATTTTTCTCTTGGTTGTGCCTTTCTTAACCTTTCCAGCATTATTGCTGCTTCGACCATTCAATTGCCTCTTTCCTCTTATCATTATGACAGTGAGGAGGGCCAAAAATCAGTTACCAGGCCTAAAGTTCTCTTCAAGTCTTTCCATGTGATTTGGAGGAGGGCCTGCTGCTCAAAGCTTAGATGCTAGAGAGCATCTATTGAAATAGCAAGTACTTTGCAACTCACATCACTTTCCACATTATAATGTTTGAAAGTAGATTGACCATTTTCAGCACTGTTGATCTTCTAAAGTACTCATCTACAAGGTCATCCAAAGTACTCACCAACAAAGCCACCCAAAAGTTGAGTTGGAAGGAGCACCGGCAGATGATCTCGAGAATGATATTGGTTGCACTTTGTCCATTTCATTGTATGATTGATTTTACTGCTTTTGTAGAATTTAATTTTAGATTTACCACTTGTTACATATGATTGTCATTAATTTTCAATAATTTTATGGACATTTTTTTAGCAGGCTTTTAGGATATTTTTTTGTTAAAATAATTGAAATAAACAAATGCTTTCAAAGCTATTTGACCACTTGGGCACAATTTTTATAAAATTATAGAGAAGTCTCATCCAGTTTGGGATCATAGCATAGGCCATGTGCCAGGGTTACAAAGTACAAACATTGGACTAGTTGACAAATGCTTTTTGTTGTACTTTCATCCTACAAGCTTAGATGTGTGTGCATGTAGGTTAAATAATATTGCATTCATATAGAAGACCACACCTATATACATGTTATGCCATCTTGTCTACTAGGAGACATTATAAGACTTATTTCTTCTTTATATTTAGGCTAAATTGTAATAATATCAATACTTATGACAGATTGATGCATGGGTGGAGTTATACCTATTTCTTGTCCAAAGAATATTAAACTTGCTTTCTGCCCTCTTATACTTTGCTAGACTTGGGAGGGTTCTCATCGTGCTTTGTTGAGTCCCACTTTCAAGTCAATGCATTTGCTCCTATGGACTACTGTAATCCTCTCAGCATTTTACTCAAATTTTTGAGAGAATGTCTCCTCAACTAAACCTTTGATTAGTATCAGAGGCTACTCAATGCACGTTGTGGCAAGACCCATTTTAAATTAAGATATTTACCTAAATTGGTACTGGGAGTCTAGTTTAGGTATTTTTCTCCTCGGAATAATTCTATTAGTTTCACATTCACAATCAATACAGATTTTCTTTTTGGACAATCCCATTTGTGAATTGTAGGACACACTTTCAACCTTATCCTCCTAGATTTTTCTACTTTCTTGATTTTTTTATGATCATTTTCAGTTATTTTAGTAAGACCTAAATTGCCCTTGATCATTTTCAGTTATTGTTATCTTCATTTGGTGAAAAACTAATGTCCAAGTAATCCTGCAAACATGTTGGCACGATGTGTCATTCTGACTGCTTATGTTCCTGTGAATGACACTCTTTTTGAGGCAACCTTTTTAAGGAATTTAGCCTAGAACCTCTTTATGTGAAGTCGAAGATCCCAATTAACTTCTTTAATTTAGTTTTATTTATTATTAGACCTCCTATATTGTTAATCTTGTGGTCTTGTGCCCGTGGGATTCATATTTCTAAATGAATTGTTTGGTGTCTTCTACCTTATTAGGTGAAATCATTAGGTTATATGATATGATCAGGAGTAAAAATCGACACGGTTCTCCACAGAAATTAGGACAAACAGATTTATATTTTTTTAATAATTCAAATGAATACAAAGATAAAACATTCAATTGGAGAGGTAGGCGATCTCTCCCAATTCCTGCAATTTGAGAGGTAGGAAATCTCTCCCATCACCTAAGCTTAAGACTCACAACCCAATCTCATGTATAAAACTTATCTCTAAACATAATAAGCATACAAAAGTCAAACTTGCCCTTAGGCTAGGCACCCTCGTAACAATACTCCCCCCTTCCCCATATGGTTCTTGTCTTCTACAATCTGAACTAGCTTCATTATCTTCCTTAACCCCCACGGTCTTAGTAGTGGGAGTAATGCCCGTATGTCGAGCTTTAAATCCTTCATAAAATTCCCTTTCAGTCCTGCTTCAGAAATCCCCCCACATTCTTCCCAACAATAGTTCATATTTCTCCCTATATTCCATGATCGTTTTCTTCCGAGTCAAGGCATAGAATTGTTCGTGTTGGTTTTCTTCCTGAATGGCTCGAAGATGTTCTAACAAACAATATTTAAATTCATCCCACATGTGAATCGGGTATATAGTCTCCCTTCACTGAAACCAGGCTAAGACTTTTCCTTCCAAACACAATCTCGCCGCCATAAGTTCCTCCTTTCCATCTAGCCCATTCACCGCAAATTATTGCTCCGCCTGATACACTCACCCATGTACGTCTTCCCCCTTGAAGATTGACGATTTTGAAGGTTGTTTCTTATAGATCTTACTTTGATACTAATTTGATACGACTAAGAACAAAAATCGACACGATTCTCCACAAAAATCAAGGCAAAACATATTTTTTTTATTTCAATAATTCAAACAATTCAATGAGAGTACAAAGATAAACACCTACAATTTGAGAGATAGACGATCTCTCCCAATTCCTACAATTCAAGAGGTAGGAAATTTCACCCAACACCTAAACCTAAGACTCATAACTCAATGTCATGCATAAAAACTAACCCTAAACATAATAAGCCTATATACATCCAATGATAATAATAATAATAATAAACAAAATTGCACTTAGTCATGCTAAAGACAAACTTGCCCTTAGGCTAGGCGCCCTTGTAACATTTTATTCTCAATTTAGCATCCATTATTTTTTTGGATTTATTGGTCTCTGTCACTCATGGACCTCTAACCTAACTGTAGCGCATCTTGTGGCTCTTTCAAAGCCCGCAACTATCAAGGATTATGTTTCCCAATTCATATAAGACAATGCGCCATAATACCACATCATTGTTATTCAACACATCATTAGATTTTTCTGTGTAATACTTTTTTATTAGTTTTATTTTTTAAATAAAGGCATAATCATATTAATACCTTTTTTAGAAAGTTCCTTACTAGGACTCGTCTTACTGAAGATCCAACATATTGTCTTTCTCGTTCGTTTTCTCTGATTTTGGTTTTTTGAAAACAATTGGTTGCCGAAGGACAATTTTTATGTATAAGAAATATTATCGGCTTAATGATTCATATGATTTTTTGCAAGCAAAGATATTTTGTGTCGGACGCTTTCTCTTCCTCTTTCATTTGAATGAATAGTTCAGAGTTTGGCTCTTTGTTTTTTGGTAAAGAATGAGGGCCAAAGCACAATTATTATGTATAAGAAATTTTATTGCATTAATGATTAATACGAATGTTTACGAGCAAGAAATTTTTGTGCCCAGCTCTGTCTTCCTCTCATTTGAATGAATTTGTCCTCTTCTTATATCTTTTTTGGAGGACTTTAATACAAATCACCATTCTTTTATTCATCAAGCAATTGAAGGGTAAGTCAATCTCATCACCACCAAGCTAAAATCTTGTTATTTGACACCAACCTATAATATCATCACCACCAAGTTATAATCTTTTTCTTTGACTTCATGAAGAGTACTTGCTGCCAGTTCCTCATTCCTGAAGTGGAGTTTGTTTTGTTTTTCTTTAGTGTATGGGTGTTTGTTCCCTTTGTATGTTTTTGGCACCCAAAATAATGCTTGTTTGTACAAACTTTCTCCCATTGTGTGGATTGGGTGTGGGGGTAAGCATTCTTTGATGGAAACTAGAGACCTAAATAGCTGTTAAGCAGAAGCTGATGACACATATATGGAGTTATGGCTGTTATAACTCACCCTGTCAAAAGAATGAACGACGGCCTAAGTCCATTAACACTTGCTACAAAACTAGTTAATTGAGAAAACACTGTGCAATGTATTTTAAGCAATAAAACCAAGCTTTTTTTTCTTTTTGCTAGCTTTGTAAATGGGTTCACTCAGTCAAAATGTACTTGCCAAGAGTGCTCGCTAGTGGTTTCGCGAAGAGAAATTATGGAACTTGTTTGAGAGTTTTGCCAGCTCTTCCTCAAACTATTGTCCTTTTTCTGAAACTTATCTTGGTTTGCTCTAAATTTTTGAACATTTATCAATTAAAAAGATTCGCAAAGAATATGATAACCATTTCTAAGCTTTGACATATAGTTTTACTTGCAGTACTCTAATGTAGTCATTTTTATAACGCTAAGCCTTGATCTAAGCATATATTAGTAGAATTTGACAAAACTCAGGCCACTTGAACTTATATTTAGGGGTGTAAACAAACCGAACACGAACGAACATAGCTCCTTTTTTTGTTCGGTTCGTTTGAAATTACGTGTGTTTGAAATAGACTCGTGTTCGAAATTGTTAATAAATTATTGTTCGTGTTCAATTTGATTTATTTGAAATGTTTGAATTGTTTGAATTATTCGAATTATTTTAAATCTTACAAATTTGTTTGTATTGTTCGAACTGTTTGAAATCTTTCAAAAACTTAAACATTTATGAAATTAATGTTTAACCTTATATGAATCACATCATAAATGCAAAATAGCCGAAGCACAGCTCACAATAAAACCATAATATTATATCTCATCCATAAAAAATTCAGATTTAAAGGCAATATGCGAGATTTCATTCCCAAAAACTAGGTTTCACTCAAAGAAACTAAATAAATCTAAAAAAAAATATAAGAGAATTTAAGCTAAGAGACAAACCTGAAGATAAATATGAAATTATAGAATTTAATATAAGCTAAGAGGCGAAACTGAAGATCAAATTATAATTTATATGCTTAAATTTTTTAAAATATGATAAATTTTTAGAGTATATAATTATCTTTAAAATACGATAATTTTTTTTATATATAATTATTTTATATTTTGAATAATGATGATTCTATCACGATCGAACAAATGATTGTTCTTGTTTGGTTCGTTTATAAACCGATCGAAAAAAAAATTTAACGTGTTTGTCTCGTTTGCTTATTGAACGAATCGAACACGAACTCCCCGACGAGTCAAACACGAACTGTTCACGAACAACGAGTTTTTTTGACAACCTTATATTCTCTGAATGGAATAGTGAAATCCATTGAACTTCCCTCTTCCGTTTTTTGCCCTTTTTCTTTTTTTTTTTCTGTCAAGCTCTATTTGTACTTGCTAGTAAGGTTTTGGTGTTACCCATTTATAAATTTTTATCCAATAGAAGCCCATGCAATAAGAGAGAAGACACGTTCATCACTGCAGTCCCCTATAATAGATTTTTATATTGAGATTGTGATAGTCATTGCCGAGAATAATGATTAAGAAATAAAATCTGACGCTTATTTATTGATGGAAGAAGGAAAAATGGAACAAAAGAAGGACGAAGGATGAAGTGGAAGGATTATAATCCCATTCTGCTGAGAAGACAAATCGCTAAGAAAAACCATTGAAATTGCTCTGAGTGTTTATGAATATCGGACATAATCAATTCCTTGACTTCTATATTTTCAAAAAGGTCTCTATGGGTAAATTTACATGTGATCAGATAATACTTGTGGAATAAGATGAAATCATTAAATATGATGCCACGATGTAAGCATGCTTTCACGCATGAGGTGCCATCTTTGACTCTTGCAATACCATCTTGTTGCTTGGTGTATTACCATGCAATTTGTCTCCTTTCATTTGTCTTTTCAGAATTATTTGATCTTTCGTTACTTTCTTTTAGTATGTAGCGTTAGTTATATATATACTTTTTATTATATCCTCGTTAGGAAGATATTTGATGATTTCACTTCAATTTACAGGGCAATAATTACAATTTTGAACCAACGAGATACTTTAATCATTTTTTGATCGAGCTTTTTAATTTTGTTCTCTAGATTGACTTTTTGTTGTTGTAACCTTTTTTACAGGAAACATTTCACCCAATAGAAGTCACTAGTGGTCTTTGGATAGTTCCTAAATGGAAACCTCCTCCAGTATGTTCAACATATTCCATACTAATCAGTTTCTTTCATATATTATGGTCTTATCATGGAATACTCTTCTTTTCTTTTGGTATTTTTTAATGATTATTCATCATGACACCTTAGGCTTTTGCTGGAAGAGCGCATTTTTTATTATAATACTTAAATTAAATTGATAAAAGATTTGTGGTGAATATAAACATTAAATCT
This sequence comes from Phalaenopsis aphrodite, assembly GCA_003013225.1. Lineage (NCBI taxonomy): Eukaryota > Viridiplantae > Streptophyta > Magnoliopsida > Asparagales > Orchidaceae > Phalaenopsis > Phalaenopsis aphrodite. The sequence goes on along the minus strand of NEWO01000253.1, from coordinate 213,997 downwards.
ATACTTAAACCCATGTTATATGATGCCTTAAATCAGTATGCTATGAAATTCATTCCTTATGAAGCCTTCACCCACTGATTTGCTTTATCAGGTAAACTTATATTAATTCTCCAGTAATAGTAACCTTTCTTACCGTGACATAATTCTCAGGATGTTATTGTTATTCAGTTAATATTAGGCTCTGTATTAGATGAAAAACTTTCTATTTTTCTGCAGTGGTAAAACAGCATGTTTCATCTTTTGGACTTGAAAAAGCACGAATCTACAATCCCTTATGTTTATGATTTTAAATTGAATTACCTTAAAAGGCTGATTTGGTTCGTTACAATGTTTTCATTTTCATTCATTTTGAATGTGAATATAAAATCACTACTTTTGAGGTAGTTTTGTAAAGGCTTTTGAAATTTGGAATCAATGTCGATGTCTAGGTAGATTCAACAAAATTATAGATTTAATGAACTTCATCATTTTTCAAGGCATAAATTTTTAAAAGGAAATTTTAAGGTTCAACACTCGAACTGTTTTCCCAGCACTGTTTCTATGGATTTTCTAGATGTAGTTTCAATTATGTAATTTCGAAAAAAAATTTATTATGGTAAAATATTTTTTCTTCCTCGAAATTGGTCTATGCCGTTATAATGAGAACTGACATTTTATGAGTGCTTGCATTTATCGTACAAATTGAAATGAGCATGCAACAATAACAACAATAACAAGCCTTTATCCTACTAAGTGGGGTTAGCTGGATGAATCTTTTTTCTCCATTGTTTTATTGAGTGCATAGTCTCATATAATTCTAAATAATTAAGATCATTATTTATACAAGATGCCCAAGTCTTTTTAGGTCTACCTCCACCTTTTTTAATATAAGTCGAATCTAAAACATTTACTCTCTTAATTGTGTCATTAGATGGTTGACGTTTAATATGACCAAACCATCTAAGGCGACTTTCTAATTTTATTTGCCACTAGTGTTACTCCAACCCTTTCACAGATATATTCATTTAGCATTTTGTCTCTGTGTAAAGTTACTCGTCCACAGGAGCATTCTCATCTTAGAAACACTTAATTTAATTTTATGCTTCTCTTTTAAAGGGCAACATTCTGCGTCATATAGCATTGCAAGATTAGAGAGAATGCTCTATCACAGACCATGTTATAATTTTTTCTTTTTTAAGTCCAAGAGGTATTTCTCTATCACACAATAGGCCCGATGCATTCCTCCACTTCAACCATCAAACTTGAATTATACTATTAACATCCCCATCTATATCACCATTATTTTGAACAATAAACCCGATATATCTAAAACGTTCACTCCTTTTAATGACTTGGTCATCCATTGTTACAATCTGGTCACTAGATACTACTACTAAAATTACATTCATTGTATTTAGTTTTATATCTACTCAACAAAAACCTTTAGACTCTAAAGTTGACCTTCATAATTCAATTTTTTCTTTAACCACCCTCTCTCTAATCTTATCGACAAGAAGGATATCATCAGTGAAAAGCATGCACCAAGATACATCCTCTTGTAAATGTCTAGTGAAAACATCCATAGGTAGAGCAAATGTGGGCTTAAAGCTAATCTGATGTAATCCAATTGAAATAGAAAAATACTTGGTCAATCCTCCATGTGTTCGAATACGTATTTTTATGACTTGAGTATAAGCAATATCAATATCTCTCTTTTTTAGAACTCTTCAAATTGAAATGAGTATGCATCAAGTTAAATTTTACTGATGGGGGCATTTGCATACATACCACCCAATTCCTATGTAGTTACGTACTCAGCACCTAAACTTTGTTTTTTAACATTTATACCACTTAAGTTTTTCATATAACATAAAAAATACCACCATGTTAACTTTTAAAGAGTGGAATACACCTTTTCATGTATAGGAAGGTGGCATGCATGTTTTGAAGTTTAGGTGCTAGATATGTAAATACATGGGAATTGAGTGGTATGTATGTTAATCTTTATTGATTCTTTAGTTTGCCTCATTGATTGAATGAGGAAACATATAAACTAGTGTAAAATTTCTTACAATACCCGACTTCATTTAGATTTTTGCAAATATTTATCTCTTATTCTATGAGCTAGTGAGTATTCAAAGCTTATTGATGTTGAAGCTTCCTATATAGAATGAAATTTTGAAACATCGTTAAATTTTATTGATGGTTTAGTTTGTGTCATATATTGAAAGAGTAGAAGTTAAATTATTTGTGATACATGTCAGGTTCAAAATGCAACCAATATTATCCTCAATCCAGGAATGGCTTTTGGCACTGGCGAACATCCCACGACTATGTTATGCTTGTGTTTGTTGCATAGCTTGATCAAAGGTGGGGAAAAGCTTCTTGACTATGGCACAGGCTCTGGAATACTTGGAATTGCCGCTTTGAAGGTTAGGATGTATGGCCATTTACCTATCTTTCTCTCTAATAACAGAAAACACACAACTTTGAAGTGGGCTGCGAAAAATTTCAAGAGATGGTATCCGATTTTTTATTTATTTGTTTCTATTTCTCTAAGGCACATTCATTGACTGCTCATTCTCACTGCTTGTACGTTTTCATTTGGAAATTTTATGATTTAATTTGGTGTCTTAATTTTTGCAAATCTATATATTACCATTGATATCTCTGGTACCGTCTGATGTCATTACAAAATTTAGGACTTTGGGAGATTTAAATGAGTCATATATATGACGGAGAAGCATTCGTTCATAATGAATGGGAGTCGCCTGGAAAATTGATAATATTGAGACTATGCTTTTCAACTAAAGGAAATTCAAATAGTGGAGGAGAAGTGTATTATGTGCTTTTTCAAGAATGAAAAAAAAAGAGAGATTGAAATAGAAAATGTTCAAATGTCATTTCTATATATCTTTAATCTTTAATCGATCGGTTTTGTACTAAAAACATCCATATCAAGGGCTTAGAGAGTGTTTGACGCCTACACCACCATTCTAGCGAGGACGCTCCAAAGAGGGCACCTTAAAGTTTCATTGTGAATTTGATGAAAAGGGATTCAATTATAGTGCAGAGTTTAATTAATTGCAAACGTTCCAGTTAGGGTTTCAAACACTAAAAATAATATCTACAATATAAATCTTTGTTAAAAAAGGACTAGGGCTTCAAATGAATATAACAAAAGATTATCTTCCTTCTGTAATTTTGATAAATAAGTTATAACCAAATAGTGAATTACATGATCACTAAACAAATGTAATAGGAGCTCAGTAATAGTTTTACTCAAGGTATATTAGTTTTACTTAATTAGATAACCTTTGATATTTTTAGCAGATTTTATTAAGATTGGGGTTGAAACATTTTCAGCGCTAGTTTGCCTAAATTTTCCTTTTATTCATGGGAGAGCCTTCTCAATTAAGGTGTCGTTTCGGCTCAATTATAGGGTTTATATTTGATAAAAAAACGGGAAATGATTGGGGTAATGCGGGTAAACTCGATCAAAACCTTTTGTTTTTTTCGTCTTGTTTACCAATGCACCAAATCTGCAATGCTAGAGGGTTTTGAGCTGGAACATTTGAAGAGCCTGATCAGCAACTACGAGTTGCCTCTTCTTAGATATCTTGAGTAGGCTTCATTAGAAGTGCATTGCAAAACATGTTTTTGAGATGAATTATTCTTGATTTTAAGTTTGACACAAATAAGTAACGTCTAAGGGACACATGGGTTTTGGTTGTTGGTCTCAGTTTAGATTGATAGGTTTAATAAAAGTTGGACCAAATCTAGGTTGGGGACTTCATTATTTGGATGATCCATTAGTGGACTGAGTAACTATATTTCAAATTTATCTCAATATTGAGGCTTATAACCTAAGAAAAACCCAATAATTAAACTTTATTTGAGGGACTTGCTAGCTTAGTGTTAGTTTTATTAATTAGATTAGAGCTTACATCAATAAGCAAGTCAATTTGTGGGACTCACAACTTCATGGTTGAAGAAAACCCAAAAGTAGGACTTAGGACCCATCGGCTGGATTCACAACCCCATTGAAAATGGAAAACCAGTGATTAGACTTGCAACTTCGAATTTAGGCTCAGCGGCTTAGGTTTGACTTTATGGTTTTGCTGGCTTTATGTTGATTCGATCAATAGAGTTGGCAGCTTCATGTCGTACATCCTCAGTTTTTACAATGTCTTTGCTAAATCTTCCAAGTTTCTGGTCGATGACTCATATTTCACCAATAATTTGTGGACACATACTTTAGTGTTTATCTCCTTTTTCTCTCAAAATACAGCCTACTAAACTCTAGTAGGTGGTGACGACATATCTTAACTCGTACTACATTACTTCGTCGAATGTCTCCTCACCGGAATAAAAACAAGTACTAATTGGTCAGATGCAGTTTAATCTAGTATAGGCTGGTAGCCGGATCAATCATTGAGAAAATCGATACAAGTTTGATCATCAGATCTTCTATCATGTTGATGCTGCCCCCATTTATCTTGTATTGTTGATAGGAAAATGGAAGATTTACCTGCATACCACTCAACTCTTATTTATTTGTATATCTAACACCTATACTTCAATTTTTAAGTACATATCACCTTATCTATGCATGAAAGGGTGTATTTCACTTTTCAAAAGTTAAAATAGTGCTATTTTTGATGTGATACAAAAGACTTGGACAGTATAAATGTGAGAAGTAAAATTTAGGTGTTAGATTTGTAAATGCATATGAATTGGGTGGTATGCTCATGGAAGCAAAGGCAATTTTTTGTCTTTCTTATCGTAATTGCAGATGGGTGCCAGTTTCTCAGTGGGAATAGATGTAGATCCTGAGGCAGTTGCTTCTGCTATTCAGAACATGGCCTTGAATGAGATAGAGGCTGATAAAATGAGGGTATATTTGGTTCCTGAAATTGGAAGCTCAAATGATATGGAACTCTCTGCTGCAAAGTCGGATTTCGATATTGTGATTGCAAATATACTGTTGAATCCATTGTTGGAATTAGCTGGAGATATTGTTTCCTATGGGAAGCCTGGTGCAGTCATTGCTCTATCAGGAGTCTTGTCTGAGCAGGTACTCATTTTTCTCTGAATTGCATATTGTCAAGATAAGCATACTATTTTGTTCTGCATTTTTTTCAAGAGGCATTTACATATCTGGCAGGCATTCATATTTACATGCATGCCACTGGAAATCTTTTAAAATTGCATAAAAAATTCAACAGTCACTATCTTTTAAAAATTGAAATACACTTTTTTTTGCCTCAGTTTTATGGCGTTATAAGTGTAAATATCTAACTTTGAGTGTTGGCATGAAACGGTGTTTTTCGCATTCGTGTTGAGATTGAAACAGAAGCATCTTCTAAAATTGTGATTAAATATTATGTTTCGATGCAAATTTTCAGTCATAACATTACTGGTTGGTTGCAGATGCATCAAATAAGAGAACGTTTTGCAGCGTATATGGATAACATTTCAGTTACTGAAATGGATGGTTGGGCTTGTGTACATGGAGTCAAGAGGAGAAATTGATCACCTTTGGAAGGGAAGATTCTGCTGTGTGATGTAGTCTATACATATGTCACCATTTCAGACATTTTTTAGTAGAATATTTTGATTAAAATTTAGTTAAAAAATGTTTTTTATAATTATTAAATTTATTTTGAGATAAATGTTTTCTATGTTAATCGACTAGTTTATAGTGCTCAAGATAATTTTAATAAATATAAACAGTTGATTAAAGCTTAAGCTTATTATCGGCTAAATGTACTGAAAAAGGCAATCATGATAAAAAATAATTAAGACTCAGGTATTGATTTATATGACCATATGAGTACTTCAATATTTTTCAAATAAAAAAATAATAATTTTCTTTTTGCTTTTAAAGTAGTTCACAAACGACTTGCCGCTAAAAGTCGTTGCATATGTCATATAAATAATATAAAAAAATGCTTCTGTTTCGGACAAAAAAACAGTTTAATTGACATATAGTTCCCATGATATACATATATGCATATAATGAATATTACAGGAGATGTAAAAGAACTTTTATAATAACAGAATGAATCGTAACAGCAGAATTGCATACAAAGGGGCTGCTAATAAGGTCAAATATGCAGAACAAACTTTATAGTTATTTTACAAATCATGTGGTAAAACCTTGTTTGGAGGGATATCCTGTCTTCTCTCCACAAAAGCTGAAGGAAACCAACCCGCCTGGCCCTTACATTCACCCTCAGACCATCCGGATTGATCAACCTGTCATCCCAATCCAAAAATTCCAATTAGCCACGTCACAATCTCATTATGTTGAAAAATTGTACATTCACTTTAAGGGAAATGAAGAAAGCAGCAGCAGCTATGTGTGTAGAACAATAGAGAGAAATTCACTTATAAGTATATGCGTGCTAGAACTTCAACTGCTATGCCAAATGGGTTGCAGGAGATAGATTCAACAAACTTTAGGATATGAATACCTTATAAAATCAAATCGGAAAGAATTCAAGATTTGATATTCATTTCTTTGAAGTATATGATTTAAGTATGTGCACAAAACAACACTAAAATAGTTACTACAATCCTAGCACTGTGAGCAAACTCAAATTTAAAAGTGATGGTCTAACTTGACTGTCAATTGGCCAAACACAACAAAAAGTGCACAAAATTGTTGTAGACAAAAGGATTGATTATAATATGAAAAGACAAGCATGGCAAGTTTTACAACAAACACAACAAATCTTTGATGGAGTTCATTCAACTAACAGTGATGTGGCAGCAGAAGAAAAAAAAGATTGTAGCGCTTAAGAGCAGGAAAAACAAGATTTCATGCAAAAATAGCAGTGAAAAATGGAGTTGCAACACTTTAAAAAAATTGGATGATTTGAAGAGGCTCAAACCTATGATTCTATCTATCACCAACTGGACTTGAACTCTTTCACAAGTAGAAACTAGACATTAAGGTACTGTCTAGCAAAAGATGAGATTTAAGTTATTAGGATTTGAATTTATGAAATCTTAAGTGGGTTAAATCAGAAAACTATCTAGCAATGAAATCTCGTAAATATTGTAAATCCATTAAAATTGTTTGGAAAGTTATGCCTACTTCCAGATAAATCCTAATTGCTCAATCCTATAAATCCTGCAAATCCACCAATTCGTGGTATTTAGTAAATCTGAGATTTATGGCCGAAATCCGAGAAATCAGAATCTATCAAATCCAGATAAATCCTAATAGCTCTATCTCGTAAATCACGTAAATCCACTAATTCACGGGATTTAGTAAATCTGGGATTTACGGCCGAAATCCGTGAAATTAAAATTAATCAAATCCGCGGCTTTATTTTGTCCAAAACGACCGTCTTACAAGATTTAGCCTACATCTAGGTTGAATCCTGGCCTAAATCTGTTACGAAACCGCCCTTAAGAATAGCACCCAACCACAAAATCCAAAGATTTTGGTATTTACATGCTCAAGTATCATAATTATAACTATGTTCCCTCTCATAAACTCTAAAGATACATTAAGACTTCAAAAAATTTAATTTCCAAGAAGGTGGCCAAAAAAGAAAGGGGAAGGATGGAAAACTTTTCTTGCATTAGGCGATAGCCTAAGGCCCACCCATGCACACAATTCTTGAGAGAAACAAAATAACCTCAGTACATAGAATAAAGAATATAGTACAACATATCCTCACTAAAATCCTTACATAGGATAAAGCATATAATACAAACAAATATGAGGATCTTGTGAATGTGTTGATGAAGTCAAAATGGTTAGTGATGTGGATCATAAATTTTGAACTTTGCAATAGTCAGGATAAGAGACTGAATATCAAAATGATCCCTAAAATATAAATGACCAGCCATTTTAGCCCTAAATTATATAATACGTCCAATTTAGTCCATCTACTCAACTTAGATCCAAAATGATCATACAAATAGTAACATTTTGAATTTCATTTCTAGAGAATAGTCACACAATTGATAGTAGCAGGATTTAAAAAATATATAAGGCACTACCAAACTTTCCAGATGAAAAGACAGTTTCAGAGCCCAGAAAGAGAGGGGTGGGGAGGATGTACCGTACCATTCAATCCTTATGTATTTGCATATCCAACACCTAAATAAATATTCATATTTCATGATGCCGATGCCATAACTATATTTTGAATACATCTTTTCATGCATAGGTTTATTACCCAAGGTGTTACAAGTGTAAAAATCAAGCTTTGGGTGTCAGATAAAACAGTATGTACGTAAATTTCCAAAAAATAAAAATAAAAAATAAAATAGGTCAGGCATAAAATGATGATGACTGTCAGGTTTCTCATGAGATTATACAATCTAGTGAAATAGGCTTACCTGTCTCACTACGACATAGTCACCAACAGCCAAGCTCAATTCCTTCTCTGAAAAGGCTGTGAATGGGTGCACTGCCTGCAAGCAGGAATCATAAAGCAAATCTGCTCAACTTAACAGCAATAAAATTATATTAAAACCACACGAATATTAATAGTTTTTACCTCAGCAAGGAAATATAATGCCTTTTCAGAACGTTTAGGTGATGGTTGTGCTGTGTGGTTAGGAACTGAAGGAATGGCTGATTCTTTCCTTTGCTTTTCAGAGAGCATCTACAAACAATTTTTGTAACAAAATTTTAACTTTTGGCCCATTGAATGGTCAAATGGTGAAAGTGAAAAGTAGTACCTCTGCTTCAACATCATCTAGTATAGCAGCTACCCTTAAATGAAATGACTTTTCTGCCTCAACCTTAAAACAAAACAAAAAGTATAAATATGAAAAACTGCATTCAGAAATCAAATTTAATTTCCTTGGCGTCAAAAAGAATTACACACCATAGCAACTAAGCGCTGGAGAGTCAACCTTTGCTGCTGTGACTCAACAGCAGCTAGTGCAGCAGCAGCTTCCTTTCCAAGGACAGCCATGTTTGCCTTTAGATCTTGCATCCTAGATTCGGACGACTGTAACTTTGAAGTATTTTCAAAAATAGGGGCTTCTTTCACTCGAGATTGCCGCCTTGAAACTTCTCCCACCTGTTAACTCATCTGAATTTCTTAAATCAATGGATATTAAAAAAAAAAAGATGATTTACATACGTACCACTTAATTCTTATGTATTTTCATATCTAAGGCCCAAACTTCAATTTTCACATACATGCCACATCACCTATGCATGAAAAGAAGTATTTCACTTTTAAAAAATGATGGTATTTCTGATGTGATATGAATGATTTGGGTGGTAAAAATGTAAAAAATTAAGTTTAGGTGTTAGATATGTAAATACATAAGAATTGGGTGGTACGTATGTGAATGACCTAAAAAAAATTATAAAATGCGGCTCACAAAGAAGCACAGAATTACAATTTTTTTTCAAAATAGTTGCATATGTAGGAATAAAAAAAGGTGGCACAAAGATCTTACCTGAGCTTCTGCTTCCTGTCTCATCCTACTATAACGCTGAGCCAGATGGCGGGCATCTTCCAAGGCAGTACCTGTAGCCATTGCTCTTAAAGGCTCTAGTATCTACAGCATCATATACATGGAAATTACAATTCAAAATGTTGATAGTTCAGTAAGGTTGACATGGAAGAGACAAACATGAAGAAAAAAAAAAGATCTACTCAAAAGTGTAGGACTTACACATTCATGAATATATTCAAATCGAAGAAAATATTAATTAATGTAAAGTAGAATAAGAATCATTGAATTTTATTCTATTCGCAGTTTTGGCCATTAACATTCAAAATATGCCATCTAAATTATTATATTTTCAATTTTGATTATAATTTGCACGTTTTATAAAGAAAACATAATATATGCATGAATGCCGGTGACAAAATCAAAGTTATATGTATTCATTAAACTAAACAAAAATACCCTTATATTTTTAATTAGTATTATATGACTTGCAAGATATGGGTCAACGATGGTTTTGTTAGTTTATGGATTATATTACACTTTGATTTATCATAGATAAATAATGTGATGGATTCTATTAAAACAAATCTGATACTTCTCTTGAGAAGTAATCCAATTATGATAAAAAAATAATAATATAATAACTTTGATGCTATTTTCTAAATGTTAGCGACCAAACTATAAAGTAGAATAAGATTGGAATGCTCTTTATGGTACTTTACCCATTACTTCTCTCTAGCCCTGCTCATGAAAATCAGAGGATAATTATTAGACATAATTTGAGGGTCCCTATTCAGTGATGCACGACAATCTCCAGCTCCATAAAATTATGGCTATAGGATGCAATTCCAAAAACTTATGGCCCTCAAGCTTTCAGATTTGGGTTTCCACTTAATCAACTAAATGTTGAATAGGCAGATATGGAAAAATTATTATCTCTGGATGAGTTGCATCCGGATTAGGTGCGGATGTTATTATTTTAGGTGTTATTGATGACATTGTGATGGTATTGTGGTAAAATATACTGCAATACTACAAATAACACCTAAAATACTACCAATCGTACCTACGAAATCTAGACATAATAATCGCTCAATGAATCTGAACAATATTTTAGTTTAGTTTGATTTTGTAATTTTATTTAGTTCACGGTTCATTCTATTTTGAATATGCTTGTGATGTTCCTATGATAACAAAATATGTTCTCTTTATTTATGATATTTATAGTATGAGAAACCTCTGACCTAGTTCAACTCAAGTGAATGGTTGCATTAATTCTAGTTTTTCTATAAAAAGATATGAGTACATCAAGATCAATTAGTAATAATTACCAAGCAAAATACAAGGTTATATTAGACAAGGTAGAAATAGCATAATAGCTTTAGATAATAAATCCTTAGGAATATGAAAACTACATAACAAAAATGATAGCTCACTTGAAATCTTATAAATCTATGAGAGAGACTTTCTTCTGATCAGTGCCTCAACAAAAAAATTCTAGCAAAAATCTTTTATGCACAAAATCAGCAAAGCTACTAAAAGAATCTTGAGATTGAGTCAATTTAGAATCGAAACCCTCCACTCCAAGACAATCCATATGGCATTGGTGCAGATGGTTGTGGCATCAAAAGAGGATGCAACAGTCAAGTAGCAATGATCCTCAAGGGGTACCTATAGCAGCTTGAGGTATTTTTTGGACAGCTTTTTCGTAGTCCTATTTTACAAACCATTGCCGCACTTCTATTTAACTATAACTTTTTTGTTGGTATTCACAAATTTATCTATAATGTAGAGCTTTTCATAATCATATCTACTAGTATGCAGTAACAATAAAAAAGTTCCTATTCAACTTATATTAATAAAAAAAAAATCTATAATAACATAATTTATTTTTTTTTACAAAAGAACAATTATTTTTACAGAGAATTGCAACTAAGTACCAAATGACCATTAAACTACTATTGTTTTCATCCGGTCATTAGCAAAGGCATATCCATCCCAAATTGATGTGCATATCTTTGTTGCTGAAATAATTCATATAGTCAATTGTATATATCCTAGCACATATTCCTACCATTACAATGATCATGTGAAGTCTTTGTGAATCAAACTGATGAAGATGTGATGCAATTGAGTTTTGGAAAACTTGATGTTATAAAAATAAAATCTAAAGCATGTAAGAGACTTTTTGCTTGATAAACCTTCAAATTTTTGTCAATTTTGTTCACTTGGATGATGGATTACTTTAAGAGAAATTATCTCCTTGTGCAATAATTTTTTTAGGGAATTTATCTCCTCGTCCCAAGTATTTTCCTAATTCAGTTGGATTATATCAGGGATCGGCTTTAAGCCCATATTTTTTGCTTTAGTTACATATGCGCTTACTGGGCATTTATAGGAAGATGTACCTTGGTACATGTTTTTCACTAATGATATCCTTCTTGTGGATAAGACTAGAGAAATAAGTTCAGGAAAAACTTGAATTATGGAGGCCTACATTGGAGTCTAAAAGCCTTCGTTTGAGTAGAACTAAAACTGAATACATGAAATGTAATTTTACTAGTAGCTCTAGTGACAGAGTTGTAACTATGCGTGTGATCAAATCATTAAAAGGTGTGAACCCTTTAGATATATCGGGTCTATTGTTCAGAGTGATGGTGATATAGATGGAGATATTATTAGTGGAATTCAAGTTGGTTGGTTGAAGTGGAGGAATGCTTCGGGCCTATTGTGTCATAGAAAAGTACCGCTTAAACTAAAAGGAAAATTTCGTAAGATGGTGGTGAGACTTGCAATGCTTTATGGCATAGAATGTTGGCCTTGGAAAGAGAAGCATAAAACAAAGTTAAGTGTTGTTGAGACGAGAATGCTTAGATGGATGAGTGGCTTGACGCTTAGAAAAAATGTGAAATGAATATATCCGTGATAGAGTTGGTGTAGCTCCAATGGCAGACAAGATTTTAGAGAGAGTCGTATTAGATGGTTTGACCACATTAAACGTCGACCATCGGATGATCCAACTAGGATAGTAGATGTTTTAGCTTCGACTGATGTTAAGAAAGTCAAAGGTAAACCTAAAAAAACTTGGGCATATTGTATAAAAAATTATCTTAATTTATTAGAAGTAAATTAAAATATCACACCCAATAGGACACAATGGTGAAAAATGATTCATATAGCCGATCCCACCTAGTGGGATAAAGGCTTGTTGTGGTTGTTGTTGTATCTCCTTGTACCAATGCAATTCTTAACTTTCTCCAACTAAAAAATTCTTTTTGTTTTATTTTTTTTAATATCTTGTTACTGGCTCTGTAGTGTTACAGATTTTAATTAAATTCCTTACCAGTGGGCTTTCAATGGCAATGCAAAATTTCAACATGCTCAATGAATTTTTTGTTCTCAATTTCTACTTGATTTTCTTTGACATATTTGGTCATTGCAATGTCGTAAGGTTCAAGCTTATCATATTCTAAAGTTTACCACAAAAGAATGAGAGTTTATGTTTAATTGGTGATCTTTTATCTGCAATTCCTAGTATGTATTGTGTGACCTTCATCAAATATATCAACTAGTTGCAATAGGAGTCATATATATCATCCAGATTTTGTGAGCTCATAATTAAAATGAACATATGAATAGGCCAAAAATTGCTCAATTATGAGATCAACAAGGCATTGAGATGTCCAAAAAGTATAAAAAACTGAGGCCTTTACGGGCTGTCTGAATTATTATCATAAATGAATAATATTACCCTCCATAAATCTATAAATAGACATTATTTTAACTCATTTAGGGCATAACTATTAGTTGAGAGGATTTTTAGACTTTGTGAATTCTAGAGCATTGCTCGTGGCGGCCAAATAGCAAATGTCAACAATTGTAAATGCCTATCATCACTGTCCCGTTTCAACCATCAACCAATATAGATATCCATGGTCGCCAACAAGGTTTAAAAAAGTAAAATTAGAAACCGAGACATTTTGCCTTAGTGAGGCGAGGCATAAACCTCGAGGAGGATTGAGGGCCTCCAGCATTATAAGTTTAAAAAATAGAAAAAAAATTATAAAATAAAAAATGATTCAAAAATATAACATACATCATTGATATATTGATTTAATTTATTATCATAAAAGCATGAACCACAAATTTCAGTTTTATCAATATTTAAAATTAGATTCATAATGAGCATTAATATTAAATTTGGATACAATATGCACAACAAGATTCACAATTACCTAATTCTCATTTTGATAACCTTAAGAAAAATCATCATATGTAATTTTATTATAAGTTATACAAATTATTTTTATTGAGAGGTTTGAATTGAAAAGAACAAAATGGGTAACAAAGAGAGCGAGTACATATGATTTTGTTGATTTAGAAAATGTTTATGATAAAGTTTCAAGAGTTCTAGAAAAGAAAGGTGTTTGAATGCCTTATATTCAAGTCATTAAAGATATGTACGCTAGAGTTGTTACTTATGTTTGTCCAGAAAGAAGATTGATCCAAGTATTTTCTTATTCAGTTGGACTACATCGGGGATTGTCTTTTTGTTTTAGTTTAGGATATTCTTAGTGAACATTTACAAGAAGATGTACCTTGGCGAACGCTTTTTGCTGATGAAATCCTTCTTGTGGATAGGACCAATGAAAGAGTTTAGGAAAAACTTGAATTATGGAGGTCAGCTTTAGAGTCTAAAGGCTTTCGTTTGAGTAGATATAAAACTAAATATAAAAAATGTATTTTAGTAGTAGTAGATCTAGTGTTGGGGTTGTAACTAGGGGTGATCAAGTCATTAAAAGAAGTGAACATTTTAGATATCTCAGGTTTATTGTTCAAAGCAATGGTGATATAGATGGGGATGGTATTAGTAGAATTCAAGTTGGATGATTGAAGTGGAGGAATGCATCAGGCCTATTGTGTGATAGAAAGTACCGCTTAGACTTGAAGAAGTTTTTATAAAATGATGGTGAGACTTGCAATAATTTATGGCGTAGAATGTTGGCCTATAAAAGAGAAGCACAAAATTAAGTTGAGTGTTGTTGAGATGAGAATGAATAGGTGGATGAGTGGCTTTACACTTAGAGACAAAATTCCAAATTAATATATCCATGAAAGGGTTGGTGTAGCTCTAGTAACAAACAAGATTAGAGAGAGCCATCATGGATAGTTTGGTCATATTAAATGTCGGTCATCTGATGATCTTGTTAAGAGAGTAGACATTTAGATTCGACTTATGCTAAGAAAGGTAGAGGTAGACCTAAAAACACTCGGGCGTGTTGTATAAAAGATGACCTTAATTTATTAGAATTAAATGAAAATATGACACTCAATAGAACACAATGAGGAAAAAGATTCATGTAGCCAAACCCACTTAATGGAATAAAAGCTTGTTATTGTTATTGTAATTATTTTATTATCATCTAATTATGTCTCATTGACATTTTGTAAATCTTCTTCAATCACTACATTTTTCTTTCTACTCACTATATCAATTAATATAAGATTCAATATAATTTAAAATAAAATAAAAAGTAAATAACATAATCAAGTAATCATATTTAAATTACCTTCTATCCTTTTCAAAGTGATGTATAAGATATGAGAAAAGTATAATATAATAAAATATAATGCAATACACATTAATAAAATAATACAATATAGTTTTTTAACGTAGCCTAACTAAGACACCACTTCACATGCCACGAGACTAGGGAAAAAAAAAAGGCTTAAGCCTCACTGGTGACAGTGAGGTTTAAAACTCGAGGCATTCTTTGTGTGCCTCGAACATCATTTTAAAAAAGAGTCGCACTATCCAACTTTCGACATTCCCCGTCGGCTCTCACCAAATGCATGATGCTAGTCAAAGACTAACATTTGTCAACCACTAAAATCCAAAGATGCCCATCCAATCATATATCGACCATCCACCTTATTATGTTCCACATAGATCATCATTCAACATTTGCTAAAAATCATAGTATGACGACCATCAAACCGCCAACATGTAAAGCTTATCATATTGAGACAATTAACCCAATTTTTTTAACTATGCTACATGACTTTGGTTCACCAAAAAATTGAACATCAAAAACCTTATAGTAGCATGATATTAATAAAGAGTTTCACCCAATTGAGCTAATCTCATGCCTCTTCAAGTCCCTCAAAGTTGAAAGGTGACAATTCCCAATGCATTTTGATAGTTTTCTTAAGTATTTCTCACGAGAAGGCTATCATCATCACAATATCATACAAAAGACAAATGTCACATCCTTAATATATAAGCACTGGCTGCTCCAAGTAGACACTTCAAAAATCAACATATATTTCATTTTTAAATAATGTGTTCAAGGATTAAAAGAAAGTACCGCAGAACAAGGTATGTTGATTTTGAAAATGGACATGGTTCAGCTTGATATTAAAAACAAGCATAGAACAGAAATCCAAGTATTACAAGACATCTTATAACTTATAAGGAACAGATAAGAAAACAAACCTGTGTGATTAAAATTTTATTATATTCTTCATACTCTTTCTCCACATTCACTAAAGCACCGCCATATAAAGATGCAACTTTAGCTAGAGTCCCATCACTTGCATAGTTCTCACCTCCATACTTAAAGCAATCCTCCGACAATTTTGTCCCTTATAATCATAAACACAATCCATTTACGAAAAAACCAAAAAAAAGAAACGACAAGAGAGTATTACAGTTTAAAGAAATAAAAAATTTAAAAGCAATCACCAGCTTCAATATGTCTATGCCCAATACTCGCAAAAACGTCACCTGCTCTAACAACATCCTTTTGGAAATCCTGAAGAAACATTATCTCAGTCAAAACTCGCTAATACTGAAAAGAAAATGGCAATTGCCATTTGAATAAAATGCAGATATACACAAAACAAATACATAACACATGACAGTCAAAACAAAAAATTATAATTCTTTTCTTTTAAACAACCAATAAAAATATACAGTACAACCTCTGATCGGATTGCCCAGCACACACTTTAAACTTGTGCTAGTTTGCATAGAAACTTTTTCTAGTTCAATGAGGAAAAGTGATGTGAATTAGGTGCTTCATCTTAGAAGGCAAACAGTTAGAATCTAGTGATGCCTAAGCCTCAATGAAAGATCAATCTTGTAAGACAGGGATTTGGTGCTAGCTGTAATATGCTTAACAACATTTGAGATTAAAATCGGTAAAAAAACTGCATTTTATTAATATAAATAAAAGGAACTCTTTTGAGAAAAAAGCATACAACACAAAACCTATTACAATGCAACAATAATGAGTACATAAAATGAACTCTTTTGACATAAGAGCTCAACGCACATGGACTAAATGCAACAACACTGAACAACAAGAGAGCTATGATAGTTCAAGTATGTGAATATTGACAGAAAACTGTCATCGCCAAGTTGCATGCTACTTCAAGATTGAGAGATGACTCCAAACCAGAAGCTAGTAAGATACAACAATGACCCTACGATTAAAAAGGCTTGATTGTTCAAGAGGCCCAAGGATCAATGCTTATTTGACTCAATTCAACCTACCGCAAACAAAAACTTCAGCAGATAAAGCTCAAAAATAATTTTTTTTTTTGGGAGCCACTAAACTTAAGAAGATATTCTACTAGGGATCGATATACTCGAAGAACCAGAAAAGGCATTGATACATAGCACAAAGATGGCCCCGACATTCCTCTGAACATAGTTAATTTTATGCCCTATTAAGGCTGTGGACTCACAAAATCATAATAGTGCATGCCACACACTTGCCCAGCACATCTAATGCTTTGTACCATATAGAAGGGCATTTGCATGTGCCCTCGAGTTTTTGCATTTGATGTTAAGAATCATGGTCACGTCAACCTTGGTGCTTTATATAGTTTAATCTATCTAGATACAACTCATACAAGTAATAAAATGATCCCATACAATCTCAATCTCCTCTTCCAACTGCCTCGTTGTTCAGTTGGCCACCCCTTAAAAGCATATGGTTATGAAATGCAAAGGCATTGAATTCAGTGATCGGTAAGTGGTTGCCGTTGTTTATCTAAGGGCCCGTTTCGGGTAGCTTATAAGCACAGGCGGCGTTTTAAAAACACCGTCTTACTGTTTGGTTACAGCGTTCATCCGGCCTTTTCAAATACAATGTTTTGGTTTAATAAATAAATGCGGCCGCTGAGTCGAGTTCATTTGCGTTCTTTTACCCTGCTAACCTGCCCTATCGCGCTCCCATCTCCTCTCGAATACAGCTGCACTTGGATGCTCCTCCACAGGCACGATCCAAATCACAGAGCAGTCGATCTCCTAAACTGGCCATTTTCTCCATCCAAGAATCGATTCACAACTTCTTTCCGGTTACTATTTTCTCATCCGCTAATATTCCTCCATGTTTTGGCAAATGCGACCTCGAACGACATGCTGTGATCAGCGACCAGAGGCCTCTACTCCTTTTAAACTCCAGAATCGTTATGTTTCTCAGTCCTGTTTTCTCCGAAATACCCAAGACCTTTTACCCTACTCCTCCCTTGCCTTTCAATTTTTTTGTGTTTCTCAAATATGCCCATAAATATTACTCTAAAAACCAAAAGATGAGCGGCAACTCAGATAAAATATTTCTGCAAGCATCTGATATCTGAGAGTGAGTCCTGCTTGGTGTTTGACGAAATGGTTTATACATATGTGCTCTCTGCAAATTATTCAATCAATATGTCATAAATGAAAAATTGAATTTTGTTTATGACCACTGAAATTATCATTTTTTTTGCCCTGCATCTGGGTGGATTCCAAGGGAGTTGGGTGCATCTACACAATCAACAAAAATGGTCAAAACTAATATTAATATTTTCATAACTTTAATTGTCATTTTAATAGTTTTTTTTTCTTTTTTTATTAATCTCGGTTCTCATTGTTAAGTGAAGTTTGTAGTTTATTTTTTGTACTGTTCTGAACTCGTTTTTTGTTTCTGTATCAACAAATATATTTTTATGACAGTTCTATTGTAAAAAGCTTCACTGTACAAAGGCAAAACGGTCATTTATTCCAAACAGCTGTAAAACAACTGTTTTCAAACAGCTGAAACCAAATTGTCAATCAACTTATTTGAATCAACAGTTTATTCAGATAAGCTGCTTATCAGCAGATTATCAGTAAACTACAACTACTCCAAACAGACCCTAAAATTCAATTGTGATGAAAGAAGGGAAAATGGGCACAGTTATGACGAAGTGGCGGCTGAGAGCATTTTTTGTAAGCCCTAAAAGAAATACCAAAGATTATAGAGGAATTTTGAGATTTTTCCTTAAAGGCAAATCAATATTATAACCACATTTCCCTTGATGTCTATATCCTTGTTTATTTAAATATGAGCTTCAAACATCCTACAGGCTAAAGTCTTAAATTAGAAATGCACTCCCCAATAATAATGTCTCCTCAATACTAACTTTCAAGGTTCTCACTATAGGGCAAATGCAATTATGGGCAATACTTTGTGGGTGGAACATAAATGTGAGAATGGATGGTAAACCTTGTCCAGTTCCTGATGTTCAATTTACAAATTTCATAGGGTGGAACCCAATCCAAAGGTTAGGAAGCCTTGCATGAACAATAGAGCTTTAAGTCAGTGAGTTATGGACATTAGATCATAAACTGATTGTAACCATTGGCACTAATCCAATGAGCTTGTAATGACTGTTGGCTTAGGGAGCCTTGGCTATGGCTGTTAAGGCAATCCAACTTGAGGCAAACATGGAGAATCTAGGGTTTTGGTTACAGAAGAGAAGGAATTATATATTAGCATTATATTAACTTCTCTATCATAAATTAAAGGGCACCCCCTACACCCTTAAATCCTCCCCTGGTGATGAAGTGACTATCAAGAGCATCTTTTATTAGAGTACTAGCGGCTGCCCACATCTTTTAATGTGGTTGATCACAGATCACCTCTTAGAATGGAAGCTAGTGTTAACACCTTGCTATCTCTTTAGGTGTGATATACATTATCTGTGATATTAATATTGGTGCCTTCGTCATTTCAGCTTGAATTGAGACAAAAAGCATACCTTTGTGCCTCAACACGTTTCTATGACTTTTCAAATTCATAGAGGGCACAAGTGTGCCAAATGTCAAGCAAGCTTTATTGACTGTTCTAAAAGTCCACATAAGACGACCAGGTTGATTAGGGGGCTAAGAAATTGATTTAGGTGGGTTTGTATAATAAAACATAATGTTAAATGTTCATTCATATTGAACCCATAATTGCCTCGAATTCAGCTTGCTTTAACAAGCCCATTTACTTGATGACTCCACTATAAGCCTGGCTTTATTTGATCCTTAGAATAAACAAGCCAGCATAATTTAAGAGTACATCTAAAAAATTGAAGAGTGCGGATCAAACAATAGGTGAAATGGAAACTTGACAAAAGAAAAGGATAAAGGCTGAAAGAGGCAATAGGATGTAAATAAAACAACCGAACTATTTAAGCCATATCTCTACTCATAAAAGGCTTAGCCATACTAAAGGGGGAGGGGAGATGAGCCAATAACGGGAAAGGAATAAAAATAAGTTAATTATGAAATACCTAAATATATAATTATAGAGAGGGATTTAAAATCTTTAAAAATATAAAGATGATACATATGCTTTACTAAAAAAAGTATTCATAAAACGTATGATGTAGACAGAGTTTGGAAACAACTCAAGAAAAACAAATTATGAGTACCTTCTTGGGAAAGTGTAGTATTATTTGAGATGAGTTTAAACGAAGAAATGCAGTTTTGAAAGCACCTTGAGGGTGGTTATAGTGAGTTAATTGAGAAACGAATATCGGAACACAATGGGCACAGAAAGCAAGGCCCGTCCTTTCTTACCCTTGCTGTACGAGTAGATTTGTATAATTTCTCCAGTTGCTGATGTCTATACAATTCAACCTCATCGATGACCATTACACCAGAACTCTCATAACCACTTCCACTGAACTGCTTTATCACTGCCTGAAATTTAATAAAACAAGAAAGTCAGTTATAAATAATTGTTCAAATGATAGGATGCACACATGTTTTTGTCAGTAGTATATATGTATCCATGAATGAATGGATGAACCTCTCAATACATTGAAGATAAATACATGCAAGCATGCATAATCGTAAGAATAAAAACAGAAATCAGATTCACTTTTTTCTCACAAGTAAAAACAAAACAAAACAAAAACAAAAAGCTTCTTCAGTCTCCTTTTATAAATTAACGTGCAAAGAAAGAGAAATGAGAGATCACTTTTATTTTTGTTTTTCATTTTTAAAATTTTTTTTTATGTTTTCATTTAAATTAAAATATGTTTGATTGAGGTAGTTGTTTTTAAAAATTCTCAAAGTATCTTTTACGTGCTTTGAGCATTTTTAAAAACAAGTTGATTCGTATATTTTTTTTAAATAAAACATGTAAAAATTATGCCAACAAGATCCGTTTTCAATAACAAAAAAAAAAAAAAAAAAAAAACTAGGTTGATATACTTTAAAAAAAAATAGAAGTAATGCCAAACTTGCCCTAAGGAAGGAAGTGAGAATAATAAAGGTTGATATACTTTAAATCATCAAGCACAACATGTCCCCTCTTTGGCTTTTAAAAATGAATAAAATTTTCAGCAGCGATTTAAATTAATGTTTCATGTTGCCAGCACTTATTTGTGGCTTTTGCAGGGTTTCTCCTTAACAAGAACACCATGATTTCCATGATCCATAAGGCATGCTTCTACAGTACCAAATAAACTCTCTGACGATATATTAAATAATTAGCTGACGCATTTAACATCAATCAATGCTTCAGAAAAACTAGGCCACCATAAATTTATTGCGAAACCAGCATAATATACAATTCATCGGGCACACACCTGTGCGAGAAGGCCAACAACCAAACATGCAGTTAGTACACAAAAAAAAAGAAGAATATTAACATAAAATTAGATTTATACATGTTCATTTTTCATGCATAGTCCTTTATTTTTCTGTTCATACATTCAATTCCCAACAAATTTCTTAAGACACTCAAGTGTAATGGATGAAAAATAATCCAAAATACCGCACATAACCTGCACGATAAAATTAGCAGCATTCTTTTTAGCAACAATTTTTTGAAAGGGGTTAAATAAGGAATAGAAAATTAACATATGCAGCACACATGCAGAAAAGGATATGCAGTTGTATTTATTGGTGTGTGTTTACAATGCTTTATTGTGTAGTAAATATTTTTGGGGCATTTATATACATACCACCCAATTCCTATGTATTTACATATCTAAACCCTAAATTTAGTTTTTTTTTACATTTGTGTCACCCAAATCTTTCTTATCACATCAAAAACCAACTTTTTTAACTTTTAAAGGGTGAAATACTCCTTTTCATGCACAAGTAAGATGGCATACATGTTAAAATTGAGGTTCAGGTGTTAGATGTGTAAAGACATAAGAATTGAGTGGTATGCACGTAAATCTTCCAATATTTTAAGATCCCATGTACAATAATACATAGCAAAGCACACATTAATATATGCCAATGCACGTCTTCCCCCATGTACACATTACAAACCAAATAACCACTCCTGAAAAAATAGCTTGATCTAAAGTAAATGCAGCTACTACACATCAAACTAATAACATAAGTACCATTTCCTTCACAAATAAAAAATTGTCAAGCAGTCAATACAATTTTCTAGTGAAGTAAATGTACTGTAAAGTAAATCCCAGCAAAGTAAATATGGAAAACTTGGTTTTGTTTGCACTGCAGCAGATTTCTAAGGAGAATGAACAATATAAGTAAAACAAAATTAATTATTTCACCAATTTTATTTTATTATTTTAGAACTGATTGAATTGACAGAACTGAAAGATTGTAAATAAAAATAAAACAAAAATGGGAATTGTAGAGTTTAACTGAAACTATTTTTTACCTGCTTGCTTGGTATAGGAGAAATTTAAGTGAATTTTTTTTCTTATTGTTTGGTTAATTAGAAAGTACATGTGAGTCACAAAAATGATCATATACATTTATTTTCCAATTTTTACTGGGATGGGGTAAGAGATTCCCAATGAAGAAGAATGAACATCTGTTAAAATTCTCCAGGTAAATCCAGATTACCAATCAATCACATTGAATCCAAACACCTAGTATAAAATTGTGGGAAAAAAAATGAATCCGCATTCCTCCATCTCCTCCAAACAAAATGTAACCCAAACAAAACACAATCTTAATTGGCTACGAATAGGATCTAATTCAGATGGAATTTAGTAAATCCTGGAGGGATTAGATCCTAAAATCGGTTGTACGTTTAGCATGAATACTACATTAAAATAGTAAACACTTCCTCCTTCCCGAATGAGCTATGCAAAACCCTACAATCCCTTAATGTCAAAGGTCGCCAAAAAAACAATCCAAGAGAAGGGTTTCCACATCTACCACATGCTTTATTTTCGACCGAATCATTCAAGCCGCATTAATCTATGTATAAGAAAGTAGTGGAGATCACCTGTTGCTGTTTCGCCACCTGTTCTCTGAGCTTGCTCGCCTGCTTCCTTAGCTTGTCCATTACGATCCCTACTGAACTATGAGAGAGCCCAAATCGAAGTAGACTAAGAAACCCTAAATGTCCACCCTATCTATCTCTCCCGCCTCTCTCTCTCTCCCGATCTCGAGAGTGATGGGAAGACTGTAAACGAATCGAAGCAAGGTTTTATAGATTGTCGTCTTGATGTATAAATTACATCATAATATTTAAGCAATTATTGAATTCATTTTAAATTTAGTTAAACTATTTTAAAATAAATTTAATAATTTTTAAAATAATTTTGATTATTATTTGAATTATGTTATATAACAAACAATTTCTATTAAATTGGTCCAAAATAAACAGCTTAAAACTAATCGAATTATATGAGTCGTGTTCAATTTCCCTCATGACAAGTAGGGGTGTAAACGAGCCGATCACGAGAGCCCAGATTCAGCTCGTGTTCAGTTCGTTTATATTTCAAGCTCAAAAAGTGTGTTCGTGTTCGGCTCGTTTGCTTAGCGAGCCGAACAGGAACCGTACACAAACAAATAATCGTTTTGACAACCTTAATCATGGAGCCATAAGATGTTAAAGATTGAAGCAAGATTTAAAACATCATTTGAATCTAATTTAATAATTTCTATTCTATTTTCTTCATTAATACTTTTAATTGATTATTAATCTTTGTAGCTTTGTAGTCAATTAATTTTTTTTAAAATACTACTCACCAAATATATATAAAATTGATTAGTAGTATTTTGAGTCAAAACGAGCCGAACACGAAAGAACAAATATTTGTCCGTGTTGTTCATGTTCAGCTCGTTAACTTAGCGAACGAGCCGAACACGAGCTGTTCGCGAACAATGAGTTGTTCTGGCAGCCCTAATGAGAAGTATCATAAAATTATTTTGTGAATTTTAAGAAAATAATTTCCTTTCAAAATATATTTGATATATGTAAGAAAACTAACTAAATTTGTATTAAATTACAATGATTTTCTATTTATTACAATAATACATTGATTAAACCAATGATTTACATACATAGCACAAAATTATTGAATTTACATACTAAATTTAAACTTCACTATCATGCAATAACTCACTTTTATCGACGGAGTTACCTAAAGCAACAACAATCTTGCGGGATAAGAGAAGGTAACAATCTCATGTAAGAGGCCCGCACGTAGCGAATACTTACAAACGACATAGTGATTGAGAATTTAATTTTTTACCTTAAAAGCAAGTTTAAATCACACGTATTATCATTTGAGCTTAACTTTCCCGAAATTGATAACCTAAAGAGAAAATAGCTCATTAATATTATTATTAGGGATCCAAATATTATTTAAGTATATGATTAATCATAATTAACATAATCTATCAAAATTATGAGATCATAATTTATTGAATACCACTACCTTCTAAGCATTTTTCACTGCCATCATTAAATATTAAAAGCAACTACTCTTATAACCCTAAACCTTACAAAATAAAATACAACAAAACACCAAAATAGTCCGCACTCTTTAAATTGGGGCTGAAATAATCCGTATGAAGAACTATTAGAGCATAATTTTAAAATAATTTAAAAATTATTTTGACACTTTTATAAACTTCAGGACGAAAACTGCCCCCACATAAATAGTCCTGAACTACTATTTTGGCACTTTACTCGAGTAAAATAGCTTTGGTGTGAAGCAAGATAAGATACAGCTATCACATTGTAAAACATTATGATACTGAAAGTCAGTTTATGCAACAAAAGGATATCCTAACCCCCTTCTTCTCAATCTTCTGTCAATATCAATTCTGAAAATTCACTTTTAAGAAGAATGCATACATGTTTGTATCATGAAAATCTGACACTGGTTAGTAACTCAAATTAAAATAATAATAAAAAAAAGAGAACTTTAAAGTAATTGTCAGACCATATAAGTCATTCCTACTCGCATCAAATTTGTATGAGGAACACTCAGAGTTGCAATCCCTCTTCTGCAATTTTTCCTCAGAAAGGCATAGAAGTAGTTTATAATCAGTTTTTTGATGAACCAAGAATCCTTTCTTGCTCTGATATCTCCGTGGCCGAGAAGATAGACGACCCCTGACTCCTTAGCCTTGTGGATGAAGGAGAGCTCGCTCTCCAGACTCTTTCCTGCATCTGTAACAGCATCATCCACGGACTGCGAAAACGAAGAACTCGCTTCCGAGCTCCGACTTTCGAGACAGCCGTAATCAGTGAGAAGAGGGACGCCGAGCGAATAAATGCTGCCGTTCGGAGCGACGAGAGTGCTTGAGAATGATGTCTCTTCTTCGGAACCCGAATCAGTATCCTCGCCGTCCCCGTCGCTTTCTAAGGAGCGTTCCTGGGCTTCTCGGCGAATGAATTTTTCGAGGCTTTCGATGAGGAGTTGCTCAAAGATTTGGTGGTGCTCCTTCCTCACATCTTTGTAGCCATACCTACAGGAAGGGTGTTAAAGCAGGCTTTAGTAAAAAAATATATTTTATGACATATATATATTCTATAATTCCTTATGTATTTACTATTTACAAATCTAACGCCTAAAATATGATATTTACATTCATGACATTTTGCTGTCATGAACCTCTATGCATCAAAAGGTGACTTCACTTTAAAAAGTTAGTTTTAGTTGTATTTTTCATGTGATATTAAATATTAGTGTTATGCACGTAAATATGAAAGTTTGGGTGTAAAAATGTAAATACAAAAGAATTATGTGGTTTGTATGTAAATCCCCATCAAATCCATAGTATAATATATACCAGCGGTGACAGCTCATTGTCATTAATTGGCTGAACCAGTATTATTGAAGTGTTTTATCACTCTATGCGTTTATCTTCTTTCTATTTTAATTTCTGTCAATGTTTGTTTGAATTAAATGTCGCTTAATTTCAAAGGCAAAAAAATCTAAAATACTTCCCTAATAGATGAAAGTCTAACTATCATACACGAGCAAGATCAAAAAAACAAATTATTGAGACATGTAAAAAAATAATGGAATCCATCAAAGAAAAAAAAGTTCCATTTATACCCAAATCAAGCTTATTCTCTCCAAACAATCCTAACAATTTGAACTAAAGAAAAAAAAAAAGTTTTGCGTACCTCGCAATGCAACGGAACATGTGATAACTCTTCGGGCAGACACGTCTAAAGAGAAACCTCTCGTTCTGGGGCACGACAGGGACCGGAACATACTTAATCGATACGAAAATGATCATGGAGTGAATTGCCGGAAGGGTGGTAAGAAAGTGTCCAAATATTGCAGGAATCCCCCTCACTAATTCATTGTAAACCAACCCCATACCAGGGGCTCTAATAGTGCCAAGATTGGAACCAAGTTTCAGCATTAAATCCATTGATAATTTCTGCTTAACTTCCGTTTCATATTTCATTTTGCTGCCATAATTCCATATAGACATAATCATGAACAAGACGGCAGAAAATAACAGCAAAACCCAGCTTCCATCTCTCACTCCAGCCAAGACTGAAGAGAAGAAAAGAAATTCGATGCCCAGATAGAAGATAAGATAGCAAAATACGAGGAAGATGTTTATCTGCCATATAAGAAGCATGATGATGGTTACGAGGATTGTGGTCACCATCATAACTCCAACTTCAGCAATGCCTGCAGAAGAAATCAGTAATGGAATTGGTCAGGCCGTCGGAGAAATATTATAATATAAAATCTATCAGGCATCACAAAAGCTTTTTAGAGAGCATAGAAGCTAAATTACCTTTAAAAGGACTGAAAACAAATGTTAAGGGACCAGAGACGAATGTTTAATGTCATCCAAAGTATTTTACCACGTTTTATCATTTTAATTTCTTCTTACAAGTCATGCCTTTCCTTATGGAAACATGAATAATGCAGAACAATAAGATGAAAAATTGAATGTAAATATCAAGCACTCTCCAGCAGGAACAGCCAAAAAAAATGTTGGGGGGCGCATTTACATACATACCACTCAATTCTTATGTATTTACATAACGCATATCTAACATAGGCAAGTGGCAAGTATGTAGAAAGTGAAGTTTAGGTGTTAGATTTGTAAATACTTATGAAGTGGGTGATATGTATGTAATTCATCCAAAGAAAAAGTAGGAAATCAACACCTTTTTGCAACTTTATCCACGGTCATGCTAGTAGTAACTCATCACCCACATTTCATTAAAATTCTTCTGGACACTAACAGCCTGTTTAGGGCAGCGTTTAGGGGGTGTCGTGGCTAAGGAGCATGAACCTCCCTTGTTTGGATTCTCCGGTGCGACTGCTTATAAGAAAAAGCCGAAGGAAAAGCGGCTACGAGCCCGCGACCTGCGTTCCTTCGTATACATGTGACAGGGCTGCCCCTCTCCTCTCCTACGGTCCTTTCTCTAGCTTGTCTTGCCCTAACGCCCCTCTTCTCTCCTGTGATCATCACCAGGCTCTCTCTCTTTCTCTCGCGATTCTCACGGATAGTGTTGTGTGTCTCTCTCTCTCTCTCTCGCTTCTCTAGGTTAATTGTTGCGGTGAGTTCTCTTCTCCCTCTCCTCTCTCTGCTCAGCAGTTCTGTTTGAACCTTTTAATCCGTGTACGGTGGTTCTTCTTCGTGCAGTACTTTTGATTGAAGTTCATCTGAGTTGTGGTTTCTCTGTGCGGTGGTTCCTCTTCGTGTCGGGTAATCTTTATCTTAACTATGTTCTTGTTTTTTATTTTGAAAATGTGTATTGATATTTTTGAAGTTTCCTCTTTGCAGTGATTCTTCTTTGTGCTAGTTAATCTTTACCCTAACTATGGTGTGGCTTTTGATTTGGCGAATGCCCTTGTGCCCGAAAAACCATGGATTCCTCTGTGAGGTAGTTCCTCTTCGTGTTGGGTAATGCCTGCCTTGTGGCTCCCTGTGCTTAAGAATTTCATGATTTTTGATTTGGCAAATGCTTATGCCTCTTTGGTTTTTAGTTGCTGTTTAATTTTGGGATTTTTGGGAATCCCACATTCAATGACTTAGAAATGGGTGTTAGTTTTCAGTTGATGTTGAATTTCGGTTTTATATTTTCTCTTTCATGTTCTTGATTTAGGGTGAAAATACGCGCAAAGGGGTGTCTTTCGGTTGATGGTGGATTATGATTTTTCGTTTGCTCAATCATCGTACTTTTAGTTGATGTTGGATTGTGGTGTTGATGTGTTGGATGTGTTTGTGTTGAAGAATGTAGAGGTGGTGGTGTAGGGTGGTTGGTTCGTCGATGTGGAGGTAGAGGTGGTGGTATAGGGCGGTAGGCGTGTGGATGTGTATGTGTTGTTGGATGTGTTTGTGTGTGTGAGGTGATGATGGTTGGTGTGTGGTTGTGGATGTGTTGGTAATGGTGGCTTTGTTTGTGTGTGATTGAGGAGGTTATGGTATATGGTGGTTGGTGTGTGATTGTGTTTGTGTTGGTGTGTGGAATTGGTGGTATGTAGTGTCATGGATGTGTTGGTGTTTTGGAGTTGGTGTTAGTGGTGTTGTGGGTGTGCTGTGTGTGTGGAGGTGATTGTAGTGATGTTGTGAATGTGTTGATGTGTGGAGAAGGTGGTAGTGGTGCTCTTGATGTGTTTGTATGGAAAGGCATTGTTGGTGATTTGTAGCATTACTTTTTTATTTGAGCTGGGGTTAATATTTTTTGCAGCTAAAATTTTTGTTGATTAGTTATTTTTCATACTAGTATACACAATGGCTAAGGCCAAAGTGGTTGGTTTATCTGCAATGTGAGATAAAGATACAAAAATAATATTTTCCAATCAATGCCTCAAAGAGGTCGAATTGAGAAATAGGCTAACAACCTATTTCAACTAGGATCACTGAATTTTGCCCACCCAACGACAGTGATTTCTGTCGGTATGAGGATCATTCACATGTCCCTACCAAGACATGCATATCGTCTTGGAAAGCTTTGTCACCAGCCAAAAATAATGTGTTTGAGACCGACACTCAAGATGGGGAAGATGCAAGCAAGATGACAAAGTTAAGAGAACGAATTACGGATGTTATAATTGGAGGGTGGATAGTGAAAGCGTTAATTTTTATTTCTATTCATTGTAATGGTTGTTATAAACATTTACTATTTATTGTAATAGTATTTTATACAAGGAATTTTTCTATTTTTTATGCATTAGATATTTAGTACCAGTTTTTTTTATAAGTAATATGTGCTCATTTTCCTTTTGCATGTATTTTCTCTCACTTTGATGGTCGATGAGTCAACCGTGGGTAATATATGTACTTTAAATATTGCATGTGTTTTTTTTTTTGTAGGTTTGTGAGGTCTATGATGAAACGTTTGACTTGATGAGTTCTTCTAGGTGACTTATATGCTGTTATTGGTTGGTGTCACATTTAAACTTCCAATAAATGCAACAAAGTTCATCTCCTTTTTCAGTGCTAAGGTTTTTGAGGTTCTTCTTGATGCTTTTTTTTTGTGATATGCATATGTGCCATATAGGAGCTTGAAAATACATGGATTAAAAACATTCAAGGACCTTTTTTTTATAAGGTCTATAATCTTTTTGTAGTGACAGATTCATTGGTTTATAAACTGAGTTCTCTAAGACCTCATAATTAAATAAAAATTTAATTAATTCTTTCTGTTATTAATTTTTAGTTGTGTTATATTTAAGAGCATGTGTTTTTAAGCCTTCAGGAAAGATGAGTTCGAGGATTTCTGGAATTTCTAGAGAATTGCACTGCTACTGCGAGCTATAATGTTTTAAGTGGGCAGATGGGCTGAAAGTTAATCACTGATGGTACTTCCAGAGAATTGTGACAGCCACATATCTACGGGAGAGTTTCACAGTGGCCCAAGAAGAATCACAAAAAACTGTAACTATTTTAAGTAGGCAGATGGGCTGAAAGATTCCACTGCCAAGAATGGTCGGGCGTGGAGAGTTTCCCTGGAGGGTGGCTTATCGGTGACATATATCATCTGCATTTTAAAAATAATGTCATCATATTATTAATTGTTATTTTAATAGTCATTCTCTTAATTTTGGTAGTCATGCTATTCACTGTTTAATGGGGTGTTTATCTTAATTTTGAAATGTTCAACACTGGATATTTGCTTTTAAGTTTGGGATGCACTGGTATGAACAGTTTTGTGTAAACAACATTACAATACTGAGGCAAAATGATTATTTATCCGAAAACAGTTGCAGCATAGTTGTTTTCAAACTGTAAAAAAACAAAACAAACAGCTAGCTAATCTGCAGCAGCTTCTGCACAGCAACTTCCCGCCACAGCTGCCCTAAACAGACCATAAAGGGTCATCTAAATTTTTCCCATGACACATTTATAAGGTTTAGTTGTAAATTCACATAGGTGTGTAAACAAGCCGCATTAAGTCGACTGATATTGAAGTTAACCCAAACCCTAATAGAAATAAGAATATTATTGTTGAAATTTAAATGGGTTATAGCGATGACTCTTCAAAACAGGAAATAAACAATAACAAACATAAAAGCACACTCTCAGGCAACGACAAAGGGGTGTCGATGGTGTTGCATTTTGTGGAAAGATAGGAATGGTGGGTTGTGTGATGGTAAGACAGTAAACGGGGCCTGGATGTGATAAGTTGAGTAGGTGGAAGAAGACAAGCGGGTCACTGGGTCTTCACAGAGAAAGCAGATGGCTAATGGTATGTGGATGGCTGGAGAGAAGGTAAGGGCTGACGGCAAGTGTTACGGCAGTGGGGGAAGGTTGGTAAGCGTTACTGACAGTGTGATTTACAGTAAGGGAGAAGGGTTGGGAGGAGTTACGACAGGGAAGAGAGGGCAGGGAGGGGTTACTACTGAGAGGGGTGGAGGTGAGTCATGGTTGCATAAATCTGGAAGGAAGAAGTAGAGGAAGCAACAGACGAGAGTAAGGGGAGGGGTGCAATGATGTTGGCTGCAAAGAGGTGGGTGGAAGAAGCTAGGGAAGACGTGGAGATAGTCACAATCACGGAGCAGGATACAACCGGAGCACCACATGTCCTCAAATACAACCCTAAAAGGGAAAAGGGGGACGACAGTGACTGTCCAAATAGAACTCTCCGCAAAAACTAACCCTAAACAGAGAATAACACACATATATATAATAAATAAGAAGGGGGAGGGGGAAAGAGGCTACAACACTCCAACCCTAATTAGGGCCAACTGATTCAGTCTCATGGCTGAACCCTGGACTGATTCAGCTTAGCAGCCCCACCTCACAGACAAGCCATCCTCAGCTTGGACTTCAACATGATTAATTAATTAAATTTGAGCTTGAGCTTATTCTTTTTTCAGTATTTATTAATTAATTAAATTTGAGCTTGAACATGATTAATTAATTAATTAATTAAATTTGAACAGACAAGCCATCCTCAACTAATAAATATCTCGGACCCAGACCAATTCTTTTTCAGTATTTCCATTAATGCCTGCAAAGATAAGTTGAAAGAAAAGATATTCTTGGTTTACTGGTTTTCTATAAGATTTAAAACAACAAAACTCAACATTTGAGCCAACTTTTTCAAGGGAAACATTTCGTTACAAACAAATGAGAACAAACTGACAGGATGTGCTAAATTCAAAATCAGAAAGGAGAGAAGAAGCGATATGACTCATATTATATCACATATTAAGCTGCGAGCTAACTTATTATAAATTTCTGTAAGGATATTTTTTTTATCAAATAACAGGGTATTCACCTGCATACACCTTAAAAAATTTTACATCAACATTAATGGAAATATATCTGATCTTGAATATAATCAAAATTCAAAATAAATTGAAGCACACGGAATAAGAGTTTAGTACCATATGCATTGCCGATCTCATTTATACTTCCAAAAGTGGCAACAAATCCAATGCAGAAAACCAACAGAAACCAATTTATGACTGGGATATATATATGGCCCATGAACTTTTTCGAAGTGTGTATTATTTTGAGGCGGGGAAAACAGCCCAGAGCTGTTGCCTTCTTTATGCATGAAAAAGTAGCCGTTGTCATAGCCCTGCTTGCAATTAGTGCAGCTATCATAGCCACAAACACTACTGGCCAGAAAACTCCACCTGTACACAAAATTACAAACTTTGTACTCGTCTACATAAAAGAAACAGCCATTGAGGCCAAGACAAAAAGGTTTGGCAGCAGAATCAGTAATTTTCAGTAGACACAACTACAAAAAACTATACCCCACTTTCACCAAAAAGGAACATGAAACAATTATTATTAGGGGCATTTACATAAATAGCACGCCATTCTTACGTATTTACCTATCTCACACCTAAACTTTCATATTTACACACATAGCACTCAAATCTTTAATATCACACAAAAATAGCACTATTACCACTTATTTAAAATGAAATACACCATTTCATGCATAGGTATAAAATACCAAAGTGCTATGTAAGTAAATATGAAAGTTTAGATGCGAGAGATGTAAAAACATAAGCATTGTGTGCTAGGTATGTAAATTTTCCTTATTAAAGTGCTTGTGGCATAACCATGAGTAGAAAAGAAAATAAAAATAACAAAAGAAAAAATACTAATTCATTTCTCAAGTAAAAGAAGTGTAGAAGTGAAGCTAAATGAAGCGAAGGGCTCATGTTGGAGGTGGCATCATGAAAAATGTGAAAATTGTTGGAAAGGTGGTCGAAGACTATAGGAACAGAAATGCTTTATTCAGAAGTGGAAGAAAAAATTAACAGTAGCAGTGGTTTTGGTGATGTTGAGAACATGTTTCGAGTTTTGGCTCATGTAAAATAAAATGAAAGGTTTTATCAGATTAAAGTAAGTAATTTAAAGTTGAGTAAAAAAAAATTTGAATTCGATGTTAAAAGTTAATGCCATATTACATGTGGTAAGTACAAAGTAGATAAATTATTTGACAGTTTTAATATAAATATCAAGATTCAAGTTTAAATTTAATTCAATATACCACCTGGTATTTGCAGAATATGGCAAGTGTCAAACTCCTATAGATATGAGCAACAATTTAGAAATTAAAGACTACCTAATCATAAGTGCATGATTATGTAAAAGAGAAGATGATGAGAAAACACAACAGCTATTTGGCTTACTCGGCATTGATGAAAAGAAAACCTGCTCATTCTGAGTAGGATTTTCCATGAGAAATGCAGCTTGGCCAAGGTAACCAAGCAACAGGCAGGGCAGAACCAGAAAAATGAAGGTCAACTGCACACATAAATTAATATAATAAAAAAAACACTCACAAGTAAAGAACAGCCGCATAAATTTCTCAAAAACTATACCTGAACTGATCTAACTGAGAAATAACAGAGGTCTGCAAACATGGCTTCAGAACCTGAGAAAGAAGTGAGTAGAATTTAATAATATTCCGAAATGGTTAAACTGCATTCAGAATTGCATTAGCATAAAAATGTCAGCTAAAATAAACTAGAGAAATTTCTTTTACACGAAGTTGAAAAGGGAAAGGTCTATCACTTGCTGAATATTACTAACACATACTATATCTACTGATGATTAATAATAACAATATTTTTTATGGTTTTAAAAATAAGAACACACCAATCGGCCTAACTAGTTCAACTGTAAATCAGCCCTCCAGCTAGTTTGGTTCAGTTTTAAAATCACCTTTGCACAAAAAAAGACAAACAAGTCAAAACCAGTGATTAAACTGGGGAACCGGTTTGGTTCTATTATTGATCAATTTTTTGGCTTTTGATTTTGATCAGATGGATAGAAAAATAAAAATTGACAAAAATTTGAGGGGGGGAAATTCACATGTTAGAAAATTTTGATTTAAAATCATATTCAAAATAATTCAGAGTGAATTGTCATAATTTTAAATGTTATATATTGAAGTAATGATAATATCATTATTATCTAATTTAAATCGTAATACAATAATTTTAATATTCAATATAACATCAAGTTCAAACCCAATTGAACATTTGAAGCTATTCTTCCAATTTAATCTCCCATTACGATTTTTAAAACCTCAATAATTTCAATGACTTGGATGTGTGACCTCAAGATCAATTGTGCCAAAATTAATTATGGCATATGAGTTCTATCCCACATAAAAAGACCCAATTTGAAGTAAAAACTTGCCAATTTGGACAGTCACATAACAAGCTACTATTTGAATTTTTTAGCCAGTGAACGCTTCTTAGTTAATCTAGTAAAATTCAGTTTAAGAAATCAAAATAATTTCAAATGATCTGACACATTTATCAAGACCTTTTGTTCTCTCCAAAAAATTCAAATATTCAAATCTCAGCTTTCTCATAATAAGTGATTTCTCTAAAAAGGTTAAACTTTTAAATATAAATTTTAATGTTTTAATTTTCATTTATTTGGCAAGTATTTGAATCTAATATTTTTATGTTAGAGTTCACAGATAATAAAACTAAATCAAGTTGGCCGTTAAGCTTGATCTCCAATAGGGATGTCATGTTGAGACATGGAAATAATTTTCTCACTCACTTCGATTGTAAAATAAAAACCTATTACGATTATTTTTTACATGTTTTTTCCATGCAGTCCTAAAACCTCCTAATTTCTTTAAAATTATCTACTATTACACCTAAAAGTCTACACAACCTCTCTTCAAATCAATTACCTACCAAAAACAAATTTTAAAAAAATCAATTAACTACCATATATAAGCATTTCTCAAAAGAGATAGCTCTTCATTTAGCCAAGTCTAAAAATAGATGGCTAAAAGATGGTCAGTGGAGTGTCTGAAGATTGGCAATCATCTTGGGCAACGTCAAATAGAATAATTTTTCTATTCGGTATTTGACAACAAGCACTTAGGGGCTGAAAGTGACATTTGGAAGCATAAAACTTTCGTAGTAGAAAATTAATGGCTATCATAGGGATTGGAGATCAGCGAAGAGATCCAAAATAGGAGAAGACAAGCTTTCACCTATCTTCAACGAGTATAATTGATATAAAAATCGTGCACCAGTTTGCAGAGGGGATAAAAGTGAGGGGAGAGGAAGAATACTAGTCAGACATAATATTTAAAAATCAAATATTTGTCAAGTGAAATGAACATCACTCTATATGACCATGGATATAAACGAAGTTCGTCAAACCATATAAATTCTATTGTTTTCTTGTTCTGGTGTTTCTCCTTGCAGTTATTTTTTCTAATTCTTGTAAAAAATATTTCCAATCTCAAAATGGTTCAAGTTGCTTCCACCGTGCAACATATATTACTGAGTTCAATCTGGTAAAAAAACAGTTATGCTCAATTGAGATGATGTTTATACTTTAGGTTGTTGTCATCACAACCAAAAGGCTAGGTTGAAACTATGACAATGGTTACTCGTTAAACAGGTTATAAAATTGAACCTCAATTATATTTGTAACTCGATGGTAAGTGAGGATATCACAAGATGAGAATCAGGTGAAAGTTGTTCTACTTCTCTGAGTCATGAGTAGAGAAAATATGTTAAGAAAATACAACAATGAAAGAAGAAACAAATCCGAACAAATGAACCAATCAAAAATATGCTGCGATGCATGTTGACAATGAAGTAAAACAAACCACATGAAAAGGGCCTATCCATAGAGAAAGAGTGAACAAACTTCAAATCATATGGTGGAATCTAGAAATATTGTAATGACATTTCTAATGCAATTGCAAATAGTCCTACAGAGTTTTGGTTCTTAAACTAGAATGCATCTTTTCATTGAACGCTAAGTAAAGAGTTAAAGAATAAATATTTCATAGAAATTAATAGAAAGATCAACTAGTTGATTGTAAACAATTGAGCTTTATGGGAGTCGGTCATGTGCAAATCGTGATCATTATGGGTAAATGAGGAAGCTTTAAAATGTGAAGAAAATTCTTAGCTCTAAGATTAGCCTAAGCTATATTGGGCGCTATGTGAAGGTCATGTGTCTTATGTTTCTATAATGACTTGTAGAAGATGACCAAGAGTGCAACGATGATAAAGTGTTGAGGTAAAGAGGATGTCTTATGCATCTTGACAAATGCCAAAATAATGGGAACATTTATTACATCTATTGTCAGTGATAGTGGAGGTGCAATATGGAACATGCTTTATATCAAGTGAGCATTTTCACAGATGTTAGACTATACCTTGGGATCAAGAAACAGCAAGGTGACAAAGAAAGGATGCCAGTAAAGAATGATATGTTTATCACTAATGAATTAAGGTACTTCAAAATCTGAGTTAACTTTTATGAATGACAAAGGGGGTATTACACAAAGATTTATCTACCAAGACGTTTCATTAAAATTTAATCTTCAAAAGGAAGATTTTTGAAATGTAAAGATAATTTCTTCACCATCTACGAATCCAATTTCTAAACCTATTGCCTAGATTTGTAGCATATGTTTTCCAAGCATTAATAAAACCTCAACCTAACGTCTTTACAAGTATTTACCAAATATACATACAACTCCACCTAACTTGTAAACATATCAATCACCTCTAGGCACTATATAAGGACATAGTAGCATGATGTTGAATCTCTCATTCGTCTGGAGATATTGGAGGTTGGCAATTGCATTGATCAATGATATATAAAGGGATTTCTTTGTTGGCTGCTCATCAAAGAACAACTAAAGGTTTGAGGTGATGGTTATGTCGTAAGCAATCACACAGGGAAACTGATGACCACCACAGGAGCTAATGATATGTGAGGTGTTCTGATATAGGAGGTGCTAAATTTTCCTATAACTTGGTGAGCAAAAGATTACAAGAATCTTGGTTAAGTTTGAAGAGGAAAAGAGAGAGATAAAAGAAAAAATCTAATGAGATAAAAGTAAGTAAATTTTTTTACTGTATATTTATCTCTAATATAATGGAACTGAGATCTTTTAATGTGATTGTGGTCTGTGGATGTAAATAATCTTAGGTGAATCTCATAAATTCTCTTATTTTTTAATGTTTATCCTTGCAAATTATCTTTTCAAGTTCTCATGTTTATTATCACTCTTTAGTCTGCTCTTTTTCCCAACTGTTTGAATCCAAAAAATCATCTTTTTAAAGGGATCCAATAAAACTGGAATTTTCAGTAACAGTTGTCAGAAAAATAATGTTTGACATGTAAAATATGGTACACAAATAGTAATTAAAATAATAACAATAATCATCATTATCATTAGCCTTATCTTAATAAGTTTTCATTACAATATAAAGCAATATGTACTATTCTTTACACGAAGCATTACATAAGAAGTTAAATATATTTCGTGTAAATCTTTTTGCATATCTCCAATCCATGTTACATTTAGTAAACATTTGCTTTTGAATCTTTTCATTTTAATTTTATAGGCTCATATTACTGCTGTACCTTCAACCTTTAGCATGCAAGCCCAAATCATCTCAATCTAATTTTCATTACCTTCTATTAAAAAAAAAAGATACACAAGATAAATAATAATTTCTTAATATCTGCTCAAAATCCTAACTCTAAAATTTTATTCATGTGAGCCTTTTGTCTAGCCTTAACCTTTAATTGTACTTGCAACTTTGGGCTAAATTATTTTATTTGTACTACATTACAATATAAGATTCAGGGAGGTTCAAGCTTAGGTCTTCAAGAGGTTGCATTGGGATTAGAGTTGTTTGGGATAAGGATAATGTTAAAATAATTAAGTTTCTTTACATGAATCCTAAGCTTTATGCCTTATTAACCAACTTTTGATCAATTCAAAATTCTTAGATATGGAGAGGTGGTGGATAACCACAAGTAGAGGATGAGGTGGTAAGAGGTGGCTGGTTGTGAAGATAGTATTAGTGGTAGTGCAAATATCAACATAAAAGTAAAGATTGCTAGTATGAGCAGAAGGCCCAAATGATTTCAGAATGCCTTACAATAAGGAGGGATTGCAAGGGCGATTGATGTTTTTAAGATCTCATCAAAATTTCAATTAATTCCTAATTGATATGTTAAACGAACCAAATTATAAGGTCAAATGCAAGGTTTAAAAAATTGCTTTATTAAGGCAAGACGTAAGTCTCTAAGTGGATCAAAACAAAAACCACAAATAAAAAAAAAAATAATAATAACTAATAGATTTTAAAAGGAAAATCATTTGTATGTTACAAAACATTATTTTACACTTTTTCACAAGCGCAAACATTCTAAGTAAATTTTCAGTCTTCTAGCACCATCAGTGATTAACTTGTAACGAAATTTCTATTTTAAGTAAGCATAGCATTTTTTTTTTACACCTTCTCTTAGTACTTCAACTTGAGAGCCATATTTTCAAGCTAAATTTGTTCTTCCAGACAATTTTATAAGCTTAAAAATACTAATATGAAAATTGATAAAATAAAAAGAATAAAAATAAAATAAAAAACATTTAAAAAGAATGCATAGATTTAAAAAACCAAAAAAAATCATATTAATAACATAAAAAAAGTTTATATCTAGTAATAAATTTAAAAATATTTTTAAACAATAGTTAAAAATAAAATAATTAATTAAATATTTACAACAAAACTTAAAAGTGAAATTAAAGAAGTAAATAGAATCTATAAAATAAAATTAAAAAAATAAGAAAATAAACACGATAAAAGAGACAATTTTATTCAATAATAACATTTGTGGATGATGCTTGTTAAACTTTGCAACTAAGTTTATAATAAAAGCAAATTACTACCCATAACTTGAAACATAAAATAAACTCGAAATTTAACCATAAAAGAACCATAACTTAAAACATTAAATAAACTAAACAGTTAACAATAAAAGAAAATTTTAATAATTAAATTGAAGCTCGCACTATCATACTTTACCACAAAACTTCTCCAGTTATCTAGCATCCAAGAAGTCATTAGGATCCCATCAAATTTATAAAATAACCCGCTTTGAACATTTTGAAGCCCCACTAAACCCAACTGGTTTTTCATATGAAGTTAAAGCTTAACTTGTACATTTACTTCAGAGTTAAGTTAATGTCAAATTTTTTTAATCAAACTATAATATAATCAATGCTCGCGTTCATTGTTCCATTCTAAAATTTTTTGTTAAGCCTATCATTAAATAAATTCTCAAAATAACAATAACAACAAGAAGAATACTAATAATAAGAATTTATTATTATGCTCTAAATTTAGGCCCTGTTTGTGATCATTTTTGGTTTATTATTTTGTTTTTGTTTTCAATCTATTTTGTTTACTATTTTCTGTCTTTAGAATACGTATTTGGTACTGTTGTGATTATATACTTTTAAAAACAAAAAATATAAAATATGTTTAGTCAGATATTTTCTATTTTTAAAAAAATATACAATTAATTAAATTATAATAACTACTAACATGTTAATTAATTGAAATTATTTAATTAATAACCAATAACGTATTAATTAATTTCATTATTTAGCTACCAACATGTTTAACATGTTAATTAATTTTTTGGTAAATTATTGAAATTATTAATTAATTAATTATTTTATTAAGTTAAGGTTTTGTTAAATTGAAGTTTTAATTGATTTGAATTTTTTATAAGTTTATTAAAATTTTATGGATTAAACAAAATTTCAATTAATTTAATTAAACACTTAATTAATTCATTAATTAGTATTTTAATTAAGTTGTTTAATGTTTTATTTAATTATTTATACATTTAATGAAATGTTTAAATAATTTAAATTTAAATTTTATTATTATTAACTTAATTAAATGATTAATGTTTTACTTGAATAATTATGAGTTTAACTAATTAATTATTAAGTTAATTAAGTATATTTATTATTAAATTGAGTACTTATGAGTTAATTAAATTCATTTAGGTTACATTTAA
The DNA here is from genome assembly GCA_003013225.1 of Phalaenopsis aphrodite. Lineage (NCBI taxonomy): Eukaryota > Viridiplantae > Streptophyta > Magnoliopsida > Asparagales > Orchidaceae > Phalaenopsis > Phalaenopsis aphrodite. The sequence goes on along the minus strand of NEWO01000253.1, from coordinate 174,255 downwards.
ATAATTAGTAATTTAAATAGATGATTATTAGTTTCATTAAGTATTTTATTAGTTAGACGATTATTAGTTAAATTAAGTATTTTTTAAAATTCTATTAATTTATTAATGAGTTAATTAAACTGGTTTAGTAGTTAATTATTGGATTAATAGCTTAATTTGGTTATGTTAATATAGACCAATGATGATTAAGCGAATTTAAGGTTTTAGGGTTTAGCTCCAAAGAACATATTTTTGAAACAACGAAAACACAATTTCTTTATTTTTGATGTTTTGAAAACTCGCCCATGTGTCCTAAAAACAAAAAAACAAAAAACGAATAAACAAAGATTATTTTTTGGTTTGTTTTCTGTTTGAAACAGAAAATAGAAAATAATTCCAAATAGGATCTTAGTAATTGTCAACAAATATGCATTTCTGGCTTTGCAGTATACAATCCATAATCAAGAGATTCAAAAAAGAATGTCTTTGGGAACCAATAAGTGCGAATGTATGTCATATAATTTTGATTTTGCATGTGAAATCGATAAAAAAAACTGTAATTTTGTCACAAAATTATAGCAACTGATCCTTCCAACATAAACAGCCCAGCCCAACAAATGGATCCAGCCCTAGTACAAAGTTAACTAATGTGAAAAGCATTTTTTTAAGAATGATTCTAATCAATCTATCAGCATTCTAAATCCTAAAGAGAAAATGAGTACGAGTCTTAAAAAATTATATGTTTTAAAATTTAACTATAAACCTATACGAATAAAAAGAGGAGTAAGGGGTTGTTAGACTATTAATTAACTAAATGTTAAAAAAGTGAATATGAATTTGGACAAGGCAGTTCATGAAAAGCTTGTCAATCCACCGAATCATCTGTAGCTTCTATTTTGCTGTCGATGCAAGCAAAATAAGGAAAAATAGAACAAAAGTGATGCAGCAATCTGCTAAAATTCTATGATCTTTCCGATTAAAATACAATATAACACCAAGCATCCTGGTAGAAAAAAATGATTGATATCCCTCACGTAAATATCTAACAAAAGAAATGGGGCAATGTACACAACCTGCATAATGGTCAGTTACATAATAATTTATGATGATCCAAAATAGTAGAGAAAAGGTTTATTGATCTTAAATAAACCTAAATAAGTCGAACCAAAAGCTGGTATCCAGAGAAAAATTTCTTGTAAAGAACAAATTAAGCATACTTCGGATAAACTTCGGTAATTTGAGTTCAAACTTTCATACCTGTTGCGCTAAGTAGGCAACCTCCAAGTGACATCCAAGCTTGAGCAGGATTTTTCTTAAAATAAAGGTAGATATAAACCGGATTAAAGGCTTTAAAAGCTATAGCCCCATATTTAACAATATTGTAAACCCCAATGCCTCCAAGACAACAAAACCATAAGAACAGGGCAGGGCCAACAGCAAGCCCCATTTTGCTTGTTCCAAACCTCTGTACACTGAATAATACTATTAGACATGCAACTGTAATCATTACCACTGCACCTGAAAAATAATAATAATAATAATAATAAATAAATCAATGAAATGAAGTTCAATAAATCCATGGTTCCGCAAGTGGAAAACACATTTAAAATGATAGAAATTAGTGAATTATCAAAATGTAACCCAAAAACTTCCTTCATTGAAAATTGCGGAATTTGATAAAAAAAAAGTTGTGCGCTGTTTTCTTTTTTCACAAGAATTGAAGTGACCGAATAAAAGGAACATATCAAAAAACAACATTCCTCAAATTTTCAAAATTCAAAATGTTATACAGTAAGAATGTTCTATTACGTGTGACGATAACACTCACTGAATTATATTGCGCTAATATACTACTGCAATCTGGAGATCAGCAAACACATTATAAAAAAGCATGTGAAAAAGCTTTTATTGGTTAAGCATCTTTACTTCGATGAAGAATATGAAAAGCTCGCATGATTGAACAGAACTTAGTTTCTATATTTCATCATATTTTATATTTTATCACAGCTAAAGCACAAACGTCCAAATGTTATTTACATTTTATAAATACAGTTCGCTCAAGGTCCCACTTAGTGGGACAAAGGCTTGTTATTGTTGTTGTATTTGGTTCAAGTTCCACAAGTAATTTTACTTTAAATATGAATATCTTCTAAATCTGTGTCATCCATAGATTGGGTAAACACAAATACATGAAGGCAAGAAGTTTTTTTTCTAGGAATAATTGATGAGCTCCAATAACCTTCTAGAGCTCTGCTTAGTGAAGAGAATAAGTTTGTGAAAAGAATATTTCTAGTTTTTGATGTTGAAAAACATCAACAGGGTCCTTATACACAACTGAAACATGGATGTAGGGAGGATTATTATAGTCTATTCTAGAAATCTAAATTAGTGCAATTATAGGAGATTCTAATAAAATATCTCAGAAAATAAAATCCATTGCTGCTAAATCAAAGGAACTAGAAAAAAAAAATTTATTACTATGTTATTGCATGAAAATGGCATGTAAATTGAAAGGACTTGCATTCAAAAGATCAATCACTTGGAAAGAATAGTAATCAAATAAGTCTGATATAAAAATCCAAGGGAGACAAAAAAAATTCTCAAGATGAGAATGAATCACAACAAGGCCATGCATATCTTAAATCTTTCATAATCATAATATAATGAGAAGTTATTGGATAGATTCAATATCAAAAAAGGCCAGAACTGTAAGTACAAAACTCACTGTCCATTTTTGATTATCTAAGGAATAAATATCAAAATTTGAAAAGGAAAAGAAAAACATGGTCAAAATATCTTAAGTTGTAGTCTCTAGATCACTCATCATCCAATGCTATATAAAAAACCAAATGTGGTTGTGCACACACAAGGAGAGTTAACATATATATCTAATCCAAGAAAAGAAGATTGCAGGGCTACATTGGTTCATATTTACATTGAAACCTAGACAAAAAGAAGTACTACTGAGCAGATCTATAATTTGGGTGATATCACAATCAGCTGGGGGTCACTATGATAGTTGTGCTACAACTATTAAGGCTAAATATGTAGCCATCACAAAAAACAGTAAAAATACAGTTTTGATCAAAACCTTTCTAGAAGAATTTGATGTGTCGCAAGAAGATGTCATGCTCTTCTACAACAAAAACAATGTTCATTTAATAAAGAATTTTGTCTTTCAATCTCAAACAAAGAATATATAACTTAAGAATCACATTAAACACAGTTTGCTTAATGGAAATGAATGTCCTAACAGCTCATTGATATCAATTGGGTAGAGAACCTCACTGGTATGCCTGCAAAAGCCAAAAGAAACTCAAGTAAAAATGCTGAGGCCATTTAAAGTAAATCTCCATGAATGATGATTTAGAGGTGTAACGTACTTGGAAACTGACTACTAAGTAGGTACACCAAAAAAATTGTCTCTAATTGCAAGAAAATTAAAATTATGGAGCAAATTTCTTTCTTCCATCAAAATTCTATAAAATATGATCAAGATCTCCTATGTTTTTCTAGTATTAATTGAAGTTTATAAATATATGATCATTTTTTGTGCGTTCTAACATATTTGAATTTTTAACAAAAAATCATAACTCCAAAATAAAATTAGTATACAAGAAATAATTACAGTGAACTACGGCATTAAATGTAAAGGTTAAAAGAGAATACTGTGCAGTGTATGACAATATAAAATATCCATTTGATGGATAATGACATCCAAGCCCTCATTTGTGTATAAATGTTTGTGGTCCGATGAATATTGATGAGTAACGGTAATTTTTTCTTGCTTCAGACTCCATTGAAAATAGGAATTGAAACCTCTTATCCATTCGAGCAACAATACTTGGAAGACTAACCTATGAATTAAAAGGCCACTCAGATTCAATCGCATCAATATCCTCAACAGTAGTAATGAGACCAAAGGCTACCTTCGCTTGAAAATTTTACTAGAGCTTGCGAAATCTTGTAGGATTTCATATCTCCAATCAACAACTTGCTAATATTATAAATAGAGCCTTAGAATGAAAGTTTCCGCATCTCTTAATTCTTGAGGAAAGTGGAGCCCGGTCCACTATTTTAGAATTGGCAAAAATCTGTTATGACAAAATATTCCTTAAAGATTTTCCTCCAAACCAATTGCCTGAAAAGCTTCATGCAGAATCTCGTGAAATCTTGGAAATCTTTCTTTTATTTACTTAATTAGCTTCGTCTGTTTCTTATAAAAGGCTGAACCCACATGCTCTCCTACACCTCCCACAAACTACTCTTCAGCTGAAGCTTGAAGAAAAAGAAAAAAGAAAAACTTTTGTTTCTGGTTTTTTCTCTTTGGCTTAAAAGAAAAAAAATTATTTCTTGTGTTCCTTTCTCATGGCTTTGAGAGAGAGAAAGGAGAGGTGAGGAAGAGGAGTGAAAGGAAGAGAGAGATTGTTTTTCTTGTAAACGTCGAGACGCTCGACAGTGTAATTACTCAAAGTAATAAAATCTTATGCAACTCCGTGGACATAAGCAATTTCTCAAACCACGTAAATCTTGTGCAGTCTTTTTCTGGTATAATTTTTAATTTGTTTTTCGCTTTATTGTCGTTTTTTTTTCATAACAATTGGTATCAGAGCCCCGGTTTGGATCTGAGGAAGAACGATGACCGAAAACGAAATGAAGCTTTCGAGGATCGAGAAGTTCGATGGCACGTATTTTGGTTACAGGAGGATGCAGATAGAGGACTACCTTTATGAGAAGAAACTTTTTTTTCTATTATTAGGAAAACAACTGGAGAAGATGGAAGAGGCTGATTGGAATCTGTTGGATTAACAGGTTCTGGGGGTTATGCAATTAATCCTATCGAGACTCGTTGCCCACAACGTCATAAAGGAGATGACGACAGCAGATCTTATGACGACTTTATCAGATATGTTTGAAAAACCATCAGGGAATAACAATGTTCACTTGATGAAAATGTTATTCAACCTGAAGATGGCGGAATGTGTGTTTGTTGTTCAACATCTGAATAATTTTCACCATCACCAATCAATTGTTGTCCATTGAAATTGATTTTGACGATGAGAAATGTGTGCTGCTATTGTTGGCTTCATTGTCAAATAGTCCGGAAGTCATGATGATGGCAGTTAGCAACTCTGAACGTAAAGCTAAGCTGAAATATGATGATATTAGTGATTTGATTTTAGCTGAGGAGGCGTGCAGGAAAGATTCTGGCGAGACCTCGGATTCGAGTTCGACATTGAATGTTGATTCCAGAGGGAGATCATAGAACATGAACTCAAACAGAGGATGGTAGAAATCAAAGCACGGGAGCAAGAATAAGTCAAAGCCCGATCAGCAAGCAACTTGCTGGAATTATGGCAAAATCGGTCACATAAAGAAGAGCTGAAAAAATCCTAAGAAGACAGAGAATGTCAGTGCTAATGTTGTAACTGAAGAAGTGCAGGATGCACTATTGCTTGCAGTTCATAACTATGTTGATGACTTGATATTGGACTCAGGGGCTTCTTTTCACACATCTTCTCACTGGGACTTAATGCAAAACTATGTTGCAGGTGACTTTGAGAAGGTATACCTGGCTAATGGAGCTACTTTGAACGTGGCGAGGATGAGAGATGTTGAAATTGCACTCCCTAATAAAAATAAATTGATCCTGCAAAAGGTTAGACACATTCTTGAAGTGAAAAAGAATCTCATATCTGTTGGGCAGCTCGACGAGGGAGGTCATTCAGTAGTATTCTCTGATAGCACCTGAAAGGTTACCAAAGAAACACTGGTACTAGCTCGAGGTAAGAAGACTGATACGTTTTATATGACTACTGGTCTAATTAACAGTGTTGATATCATAGTTGCAGAGAGCACAACAGACATGTGGCATTACAGGCTTGGACACATGAGTAGAGGTATGAAAGAACTTCAGACCAGAGGCAAGATACCAGAACTGAAGTCGTGACCTCAGCATGTGTGAAAGTTGCATTATGTGAAAACAAAAGAATGTCAGTTTCCTGAAATATGACAAGGTGTCAAAGGCAAGAAAGCTAGAATTGATACACACCGATGTGTGGGGGTCTTCCCCAGTGGCATCTCCTGGAGGCTCTCGCTATTACGTCACATTCATAGATGATCACAGCAAAAAGGTATATGTTTACTTTGTGAAACATAAATCTGATGCATTTTATGTGTTCAAAACTTAGAAAGTCATGGTTGAAACGGAGACAAATCTAAAACTGAAATGTTTGAGATTTAACAATGGTGGTGAGTACATCGATGGTGGGTTCAAGAAATACTATACAACTCAGAGTATCAGAATAGAGAAGATAATTTCGGGGACACCACAGCAAAATGAAGTTGCAGAACGCATGAACAGGACCTTTAATGAGCGTGCTAAGAGCGCGAGATTGCACGTCAGACTACCATCAACATTCTGAGCAGATGCGGTTAACACTGCAGTTTACTTGATCAATAGAGAGTCATCTGTCCCATTAGACTGTAAATTACCTGGGGAGGTCTGGAGCGGCAAAGAGGTCAAATTTTCTCATCTTAAAACTTTTGGTTGTCTTTCTCATGTTCTAATCAATCCTGATGCACGTAGCAAGCTTAAGGCTAAGTCAAAGACATGTTATTTCATTGGCTATGGAGACGAAGAATTTGACTATCATTTCTGGGATAATCAGGATCGGAAGATTATCAGAAGCAGAAATATGATCTTTAATGAGAAGATGTACAAGGACAGCTAGTATAAATTCTGAAGTAGCTCCTCAGGAGTCAAAGTTCGTAGGGTTTAACGATCTACCAGAGGTTACAAAATAGGGCGAAGATGGGAATGATGAGAAGAATGGGTCTGGGACACTCCCTATTATTCCGCAGGCAGGTTCAAAGTCATTCACTACTCCGGCCGCCATTCGCAGGTTAGTCAGGAGCGGGCGTTCACCGCAGCGTTACTCACCAACTTTGAATTACATTTTACTGACAGATAGTGGAGAACCACAGAGCTATAAAAAAATCATAGCAGATGAAAATTCTAGCAAGTGGGAGTTGACCATGAAAGAGGAGATGGATTCCCTGTTGGGAAATCAGACATGGGATCTAACAGAACTTCCACCAGGGAAGAAGTCATTGCACAACAAGTGGGTGTACCGGGTAAAGACTGAGTCTGATGACAGTAAAAGGTACAATGTCAGACTTATTGCAAAAGCCTTTCAACAAAAGCAGGGCATTGATTACTCTGACATCTTTTCTCCTGTGGTAAAGCTCACAACCATTAGGATGGTACTGGTTATGATTGCTACCAAAGATCTATTCCTGGAGTAATTAGATGTGAAGACAGTTTTTCTTCATTGAGACCTTAAAGAAGACATCTATATGCACCGGTCTGAAGGGTTCGTGGTACAAGGAAAAGAAGATTTAGTTTGCAGACTGAAGAAAAATTTGTATGGTTTGAAGCAAGAGTGGTACAAGAAGTTTGTAAATTCATGCTCAAAGCAGGATACAGCATATGTCAGACAGATCACTGTTGTTATGTCAGGTACTTTGAAAATTTCTATATCATCCTATTGTTGTATGTTTATTGGAGGGGTCAGCATTGATGAGATGAATAATCTGAAGAAGCAGATGTCAGAGCACTTCGCAATGAAAGATTTGAGAGCGGCAAAGCAAATCATTGGCATGAGAATTGATAGAGACCGAGTCAGAGGCACGTTGAGCCTTTCACAGGTTGAATATGTGAAAAAGGTGTTTAGCAAGTTCAATATGGACAAGGCCAAGTCAATTAGCACACCTTTAGACAGTCATTTCAAACTCAACAAAAATCAGTCACCCAAGTCAGAGGAGGAACAAAACTATATGAGTAAGGTTCCTTATGCTTCAGCTATTGGTTCACTCATGCATGTTATGGTCTGCACCAGACTGCATATTGCCCATGTAGTGGGAGTTGTGAGCAGATACATGAGTAATCCAAGGAAGAAATATTGGGAAGCTGTGAAGTGGATCTTGAGATACCTAAGAGGCTCTTCAGAAACTTGTTTATGTTTCTTAGGAAAGAGTCTGGAAGTACAAGATTATGTTGATGCAGATTTAGCTGGAGACATTGACAGTAGAAAGAGTACTACAGGTTATATTTATACTATTGGGGGTAATGCAGTGTCATGGGGCTCAAATCTATAGAAGCAGTTTCTTTGTCCACTACAAAAGTTCAGTATGTTGCAGTGTCAGAGACTGCAAAGGAGATGATATGGCTGCAGAGCTTCCTGAAAGAATCTCAGAAAGGCACTCTCCACAGTGATAGTAAGAGCGTCATATTCTTTGCTAGGAATCCAGCTTTTCAATCCAGGACCAAGCACATTCAGATCAGGTATTACTTCATTCGATCTTTGTTAAACGATGGACAACTGCTACTTAAGAAAATTTGTGGAAGTAAAAACACTGCTGATATGTTGACTGAGGGGGTCACTCTTGAGAAACTGAAGTTGTGTTCAACTTCAGTTGGTCTTCTAGCGTGAAGACAGATGCTTTGAGTTGCAAAGGTGGAGGATATCACGTTTGAGGAAAATGGCGGTGCAGTCAGTGAATGGTGTAGCTAGTGTCCCAGACTCCAAGTGGGAGAATTGTTGAGAAAAGTGGAGCTCGGTTCACTATTTTTGATTTGGCAAGAATCTGTTGATTTGGCAAGAATCTGTTATGACAAAATATTTAATTGTTAATTAAATGTTTACTTCCTTAAAAATTTTCCTCCAAGCCAATTGCCTGAAAAGATTCATGCAGAATCTTGTGAGATTTTGGAAATCTTCCTCTTATTTACTTAACTAGCTTCGTCTGCTTCTTATAAAAGGCTAAACCCACATGCTCTCTTACACATCCCACAAACTCCTCTTCAGCTGAAGCTTGAAGGAAAAGGAAAAAGAAAAGCTTTTGCTTTCGGTTTCTTTTCTTTGGCTTAAAAGAAAAAAATTATTTCTTGTGTTCCTTTCTCGTGGCTTTAAGAGAGAGGAAGGAGAGGTGAGGAAGATGAGTGAAAAGAAGAGAGAGATTGTTATTTTTTGTAAACGTCGAGACGCTCGACGGTGTAATTCTTCGAAGTAATAAAATCCTCTGCAGCTCCGTGGACGTAGACAATTTGTCGAACCACGTAAATCTTATGTCGTCTTTTTCTAGTGTAATTTTTTGATATATTTTTCGCTTTATTGTCGTCGTTTTTTCATAACATTAACAAGAAACAAACAGATGTAATATAGAATGTGGGAGAGGGCTTATATTTGAGAAAAAAATGATGAGCAAGTTTTTTTAGGTGCTTTCAGTGGATCCTCGTTTTCTTCACGAGGTAAAAAGTGCTGCTATTTTTTGTTCTAGCAACATTCTAAGTCAAAAGTACACATTTAAATGTTCTCCACTGAGTTGCAAGCAAAAAAAGTATAAACTGAGAGAATTTGTAACTAAAAAGAACGTGCAACAAAATGTGAAGGTAAAACGCTTCAGGGCACCAAAAACATGAAGACTTAAAATAGAGTAGTGGCATCTTGCATGTGATGTTTGCAAAGAAGATCATGAATGTACTTCTCCTAAGATAGGAGTTTATCATGCTTTATGGCTGAGACTTAGAAAAAAATAAAGATCCCTGGGGAGCTTGATAGATAACCAATTAGTAAAAATCCTAATAATAAATATAGGTGTTTTTGTATAGCTTCCAATAAGAATAAAAATATCAACATAGACAAGGACGAAGAGCATGGGGTCTTGTTGCCAAGAATTAAATAGCAAAAAATCCCACTTGGATCCAATAAAGCTAGATTGAAGAAAAGTGCATTACATCATGGAAAGAACTTACAAGTTTTACAATAGGGATGAAAATTGAATTGAAATCAGCACCCAAGTCTTGTAAAAAATTTCTAGCGTGAGTTATGTGTTTGTCCACATTGTTGTGAACTACTGAAGTCGATGAACTGAGTGCTATTAAGGTTGTCTGATCCTCATTTCTATAAAGATCGAAGTCAACTATAAAGATCGAGGTCAACAAGACTAACAACAACAAGCCTTTATCCCACTAATTGGGGTCGGCTACATGAATTCTTTTCCTTCATTGTGTCCTATTGAGTGTCATATTTTCATTAAATCAATGAAAATGCAAATATAAACAATTCAATCAAATATTTTATCTCCTAATAATAGTTGTGTTGATATTAAGGGTCCGTTTGGGAGATAGTCGGGAGCACGGAGTGGGGCGTGGTCGCTGAGTTTGGCCATTTAGGAGCGCGACGAAGCAGCTGTGTCCCTCGTTTTTTGTTAAACACCAGCCGCAGATAGAGGCCCGCAGCCGGCGTTCGACGGTTGGTTTTTTTACGGATCGAGCCCCGCAGTTCGACCTTCAACCCCGCTATTCTGCTACCCAGCATACCCCAGCCTCCCATGGCCGCCTCCCTTCCCAGGTACCCTAAGCACCACCTTGTTCCAAAAGCCTTCGCAGGGGGCATTCCCCTCTCCGATGCCTGATGCGCGCTTCTTCCGGCCCCCGTCTCCACCCAGAGTAGGACACCTTCGTCTCCTCCACTTTTATTTTGATTTTAAAAAATATTTATGAATTTTTGATTACTTTGGGAGGAGAAAGAGGACCATTTGTTGTATTTGAGCTGCTGCTATGAAAGCAGTGGATGGGGGGTTAGGGTTTTTGACGAGGCGAAGGATGACAGACCCATCATTGTGATAGATAATTACGACAACTTTACTTATAATCTTTGTGTAAGAAAACCCTGATTATTAGATTGTTTACGAATCTTAGCCATGCAGAAATAAGGGGTTAGGTGTCTTTGTGTTGATTGGAATTTAACAGTAATATGTTTCCTAAATTTGCTTATTTGCTTGAAGATATGGACCCCATGCTCCTTGCTTTTCCTGCACACAAGAAGGAAAGATTATTAAAAATTTATTTGAGTTGTTACACATATTTTGGTGGATTTCAGGGGATGGATTTAAGAGCTTATTTTAATACCAGTAGTTTTTTAACATAAGTCAGCTTAAACCTTTTCAAAGTGATAGATTGGTGTTCTTCATAGATCTAAAATATTGCTTCATCCTACCGACTTATGAGTTTACGCACAAACTTGAAAGACTAGAGGGCCCATGTTTTGCAAATATTTCTTATATCTGCAGTTTAGAGAAAGGTTCTAAAATGTATTATCAAAATATTTGGTCCATATAACCTATAGTATGTAGAATTTTAATAGATACATGAAATTAATATAGAATGTTATGCAACTTATGAATGACTTACATGGTCAACCGTTTTGGAAGTGCAATTGCCTCGTACCTATAAAACAGGATTAAAATTACAAGACCCGATTTTTGTTTTATAAATGTAAATTTTCTTAAACATTAAACAGTGTGATTTTAATCAGCATCCCTTATGAAATCCTTCTTTCTTTGCTACAATGATGTTCCAAAAAAGTAGAGGCACTCTCAAACCAATACTCCGCGAAAGTTTAGATACTTGGAGAAAGTTTAGCTCAAAATTGGGAAGTTTTATACATTCCTTGATTTTGATTTTTAGTGGAACAACAAGTTCATTTATTTTTCCCAGCGAAGATGTCAATTGGTTTTAGTTTCAGATATTTTATTATGGAACCATATTTTGTGATAAGATAAGTGATAGAAATGTTTATAGTAGAGAAAAGGTTGCATACTTTCTTTATTGCTCTTGATGAGTCATTTTATTAATTTTCATGTCAATTCATTTGTTGGGAATCAAAGAACAAAGGCATGTTAGAATCATTAAATTAAAGAAATGTAAGATTGGTTACATTTGAGTGCTTTAGTATCAAGCTTATCCCAATGTTGTTTGTTGATGCGAGTAAAAGCTCCAATCAGGATAAATGGATTAATGGATGATATCTTTCTTATTTATCTTACAATTCTTGGATTTCTTGAGCGTTGAAGATGATTTTATTTTTTTTAAGAAAAAGGAGAGATCGTAGATATGTGTTGAGTATAATGGAATGCTGGCTTGTTTTTGAGTTATTATTGTTTTTGAGCTATTCTTGTTTAGTTTCAGACACTTTTGGCACTCACTGTTAAGTGGGTTGTGTATCTGAACTTTTATTCTATTTCGAAATGAATTTCTGCTTCTGAAGTATCAAATATGTGGTTGTCACAGTTCTGTGTTAAACATATTTACTAAACATGCACAGCATGTTCATTTTTCCAGAAACAACTGCCTCAAAGCTGTTTTCACACACCTGCACCAAACAGACAGTCAGCTTTCCCACAACAGCTTCCTGGAGACGCGCAGCTGCAGCTGTGCCAAACAAAGCCTAAATTCAACATGGAAGATTTAGATTTTAAAAATTAAGCTTTAAATAATATTTGAATAAATTCAATCAATATAATTTACAGAACCTGATCTTATATAAGCAACAAATAGTTGTGAAATTCAAAACTATTTATTTTCCCAATGATGACCTTGTTAAAATTGAATCTCAACCGAAATGGTCTACCTTTAAAATAAAATTTCAAGGTTAGAATGTAAATTTTTAAAATAAAAATTATAAAAAGGGCAATCCAAAGATCCAAGCATAAACCAATCCTCTATAAGTGAGCAGAGTCGACAATGTTAAAAAATATTAATTCTTCTCATGATAAACATGTCAAAGATGAAGTTTAACCAAAGAAGCCTACTTTTAAAATGAAATTTCATATTTAAAATGTAAACTTTCAAATTGATAACTATGAAAAGAACAATCCAAAGAGTCAATCATGAACCTGATCCTCTATAAGCAAGGCATAGTCGACAAGATTCAAAGTTATTTAAATCACAAAAAAAATCCCAATCAAAAATATTTTTTTCAAAATGCCCCAAATTTTAACAAAAAAAATTATTTCAGAATTCAAACCTTGATGAAATCTAAACAAAAAAACTCAAATTATGAAGTTCAAAATGCTTATGTAAATTTTCTCATCTAAAAACTTAAAAATATATCTTATCCACAATCAATATTAGTTTGTCGAAGGAGATAAATTTAAGATCAACCAGAACTTACATAAATCCAATGTCATGTTAAATAAATAATTATATTCATTCTCAAATCAATATAGACCTAGTAAAAATGTAGCCCAAGTCCTTTTTCAACAGTATTTGGTAAGTTGACTTTATAAATATAGCGCTTACAACTAGAGCTATCTCACTAGATGAGTTCACCAGACTCTATTATATTAAGGTTACATCATAGCCGTATGTTCTCTAGTGCCTTTTTGCCCCTTGAGACATAAATCATAGTGTATTTGATATGGCATAAAACCCCTCTGTTAACTAATGTTGACTTGAATTAGTTTGCTTAGAAAATCATCCACCCTAGATCTACAAAGTCTCATTGGATGACACAATACAAGGGTCGCAATAAGGATCTTTTAATGAGGTTGGGTTGACTATCTCCCCTAACTAAGTAAAAAATGATCCATAATAACCCGACACGACGGAACAATGACATCTTAATCAAATTTTTCATCATTCCCCCCATTATCCATTATTAGCTAACAACGATAAATTACATAATAAAAAAACTTAAACATTTTTATCATAGATTGAAGCAATAAATGATAAAATGATTAGCCTAATCGAAAGTGTTACCATTATTGAGAGAGAAAATTAATTATAGGGGCTTGCGCCTATGAAAAGACTTGAACTATAGATCTTAGGTCTTTGTAAAATGACAATGAAATCTTTGAGTTGTTTCTTATCTACAATCTAATCTATCTTCTAAAAATTTGATAAGAAAAATAACAAAATATATCTCTACATTTTGAAGGGAGTTGGGCCCAAATTTTCAAAGCCCGCAATAAAAAGAGATAAAAGATTGTTCCATAAAATTATGTATGATAATTCTAGTGTTTTCGCTTTTATAGTGCAACCCCAAATGAAAGATGGAAACTTATTGCAAATGCAAGAGTTACATGGATCACTAGATAATTTATTTTTGATGTGAAGAGAATTTAGGCAGATAAAAGAAAAGATGCTATTGCGTTATTATTGTAGCAGTGGTAATTAGCAGTGATTTTGAAGAGTAAGGTGGCCAAAAGTACAAACTTTATTTTGACATCCGAGCAATGCAAAGCTCGCATTCAAATTCTTCATAATAGAATGAGAGAAAAAAAATAGAATGGATGGTTTGTTATGTTTGTAAATTTGAGAATGAAGATGGTAAGTTTTTATGAAGTTCAAGAGAACACGGCAAATCATTGAATGATATAGGATTAATGAAAATGAAAAGTGGTGGAGCCAATGTGTGTGATGCAAATAATGTCATTGCCATTGATAATAATGTCCTCAAGACCATTGTATTAAGAGATTATCGAGAGATTTTGAGAATCGGATGTCATGTGAGGTGAGACTCCAAAGTCAACGACCCATGATGTGCTTGAGCAATAAGAAAAGGTGTTGACTTGGAGCACCAAATCATTGTCGTATGCCCAAATCTGCGGCTGAGTTAACATTGAACTCAATTGCAATTAGTATTGAATTAAAATCACAATTTTGTTTTATTAGGAGATCTACAAGGATGATAATTACCTAGAAGTCTGCTTTTGCTAATTTTGATATTGAATTTTATTGTCCGCTCTTTTTGTTTTGGTTTAAGTTTTTCTTTTTTTAATTTATTGTTGGATCCCTTTTAATTAAATTGAAAATTAAATCACATTATGTTTAAATAATTTGCATTCCTTATCCGTGAATTTAGATGAATTCATGATGGAGAGCAAGACCTGATGAGATGAGCTATCACTTGTTTATAATTTGAAGGATAAGAAAATAAAAGGCACCTTATAGAGATCAATAATAGAAGACCAAAGACAAAAGGCAACAGAAATTAAAAAACTACCATCTTATAGTTTGCACGAAGCATGTCAACAATTGATGGCAATCAAAAGAACTCATAACTTCTAGCTTGCAATATGTCAACAATTGAACATCAAGAACTAATAAAGTTCAATCTAATAATAAATCAATTTTATACATAATCATTGATGAAACTATTCACAAAACAGAAATTAGCTACCCTTCTAAAAATGAATTTTTCACTTGAAAAAAGCTTCTAAGAAGACAAAGCATGCTTCCAAGCCTTTCAGGATATGCTAAGTAATACTTAAGTCCCCAAGAATGAACTATTTGTTAGTCTCATTGACTTACAAAAAGAATGGATGTATGGAATAACCAACTAAACTCCTAACTATCTTGCAATAGATATTTATTCTACTGCATACAAACATGTCGAGAAATTAAACAACATTCACCGTGTTCAACATTATCAGATTTAAGAAAAAGAACTACAAAATCTAAATCATATCCTTCAACAAACAAAGCTCAGATTTTCCTAAGGAAGACACTTCAAAACTAAATTAAAAAGTAAATCACCTTGTTCAACACCGGCAATTCCAACCTTGAGCCCATTCACAGCTGACATAACTGCATCTCAAATAAAAGGGAAGTTAAGCTCATAAAAAATAAATAAACCACAAAAACATAAACCTAAGCAGTGGTGAAACTAGACATGGGCTAGGGGTGCTCTTCCCCTTCCTATACTTAAAAGAAAAAAACATAATACAACATATAATATGAAAGATTTACCCTTGAATTCTCCACCCCCAACATCCCCTAAATAATTTCGGCTATGTTCTTTTGTTCCTCATTTTAAATCCTAATTCTGCCACTAACACTAAGAGCCCAAAAGTGTTAACGAACCTGACATCGCTGGCGTGACAACACCGCCTGCTATCACCATAGCAGTACCAAATAGAACCAAGATTAGAAGCATTTTTTTAAGTACTGCAGAGTTTTCAAGATGTTCTTTGAGTTTTAAAGATCTCTCTAACTCTGCTGATGGAACTTTCAGTCTAAAGCTTGAAATACGAGCATCAGAAGGCAATTGGTTTGGAAGAAGACTAGCTTTTGCATTTCTGCATATCAAGGAATACAGAGCAAAAGTCCCCCCTGCATATAGCAGTATAAAAAAACCATGATTCTTGATTTAAGATTCAAGAATACTAGAACAGCAACCCTTTTGTATCCTTAATCATACCTTCTCCATCATCATTAGCCCCGAGCACTATCAAAGTATACTTCACCAGTGGTATCAGGATCAAAGTGTAGAGAACAAGAGAGAGTGCTCCAAGTACATCTTCCTTCTCAGAAATAGGATATTTATTAAACATGATATCAAAAGTATACAACGGACTAGTTCCAACATCCCCAAACACAACTCCAAGAGTCTGAAGAACCAATATAAGACTCCGACCCAAATTAAAATCCTGAAATTAAGTATAATAAGTTTCAGAAAGAAGCAGTTTTGATAATGTATATCGTCTAGGTTCAAAACAATGCAAAAGCTGTAAGTTTTGTCGAAATGCTAGTTTGAATTAAATTGAAGAACGTACAAACTGTCATTTACCAGGGGCGAAAAAGAAGGGAAAGAAAAAACTAATGCATAAGCTCATCAATGAGACTAGTATCAATACATACTAGTCTCGTTGATGAATACATACCAAAAACCAAATAAAACTGAAAAAAAATAAAAATTAAACAAGAAACAGAAATATTATGATCAGCGAATTAGTTCACCTACCTCGTAATCATGCCTCTGGGCTCCAGGAACCTCAAGCGCCTCGACATCAAAGGAATCAATCCTGGGGCCAGTCCTGATCAATCTCTGTTCAACATTATCCTCTTCCGCCGACTCGTAACTGCTTTGCACTCCTCCCTCATCGGAATCGTCCTCATCCTGAAAAACCCATCTGGATTCGGTCGAATCCATCTTAACCAAACCACCATTCGCCCTATCCGACCCCTCCGCCATTAGTCCCCTTCACAAAGTTCCCCCGAATCGGCTTCAAAACACAGTAATCTCCATCCCTTAGGGAATTTCCACGAAATCAACAAATTGCAACATGATAGAATCAACAACACCAGAACAGAAAAAATGAGATCGAGCGATTCTCGATTCGATGAGCTTCGAATTCGAACGAAAGCGATGGATACAGATGAAGCAGAAGAATTGAATGTTTTGCTCTTTCTTCCACGCTCTCACAGAGAGAAGAAGGTCGGGACTCGGGAAGGGAGTGGAGAAAGAAGAACCCTGTAAAAGCGAGCAACTTTCGCCAAGAGATGATTTGCATATTTATCCATCGCTCTCTAACAACGCGGAGCAAATGGATTGAAAAGTAGATAATTTTTATGTATGTAAAATGTAATTTATTTATTCATATAATATTGTAACCTAAAAATTGTAATTATAATATTATCAGCATTAATTTAATATTAGAAACTAAAATGCGCATTATTTTGTGTATATGTCAAAATCTTTAATTAATTTGAACATTTAAATAATAGATAAGTATCTATAAAACTCAATATCATTAATTTTATAATTTTTTTTTTTTGTAAATTCTTCCAATATAATTTATTAAAATTTTCATTTAAAATCTATTACGGCCCACGTAACCAATCTTATCAATTTTATCTTTTTTTCTTTGTGGTTTTGTTCTCTCCTTGGGTAGTCTATTTAAATATCTTGGTTTCAGCTGTCTTCGCCCTTTCCTTAGTTGATGCAAACTTATGTTCAATCTTGTATCATTTCTACCATTTTCTGGGGAAGGATCGTCGATTGGAGATTAAAGGCCTCTCGGGCCATCAAATGGTATTAGTTAGTTATTTGGCACAGGGCGAGCGGGCTTTACCCTAGAAGGGTCTTTTTATTGACAGAAGACCAGATGATGTTGGTTAACGATGAGGGGTATTGAGGCGTCGTCAGGGAATCATAATATCAATCCTCCCAGAGGTCAATCATCTAAGTTGGTGCTCACCTTCACCTCCAGGTACTCCATCGAAATCCAGTTTAATGAGAACGCCTTTCATTTTTTTCGAGATGGGGTAAGAGGCAAGTCGTTTGAATCAGCCGCATGGGCATTCCCCTCATGAAGTCTCTTCGTGACTGTTGGGCTCGGGCTTCTCACGAGCAGATCTAGCTAGCCCGATTAAAGAAGTGTGGCTCACTTCATCTCTAGAAAGAAGGTCGATGAAGGAAGTAGCGGCCATCCGCGGGCTAGCGCACATTGCTACTTACCTTTCTATCGAGACCTCCCTCCCACAATGACTCAACTCCACAACACCAGAGTCCTTTCAACCTCTTGATGTTGCAAGCCTGAGTGAACTGAGACTGATAGAACACTCTTAGTAGAGGTTAAAAAAGTATAAATTTTGATGAGGATTAGCTCGTAAGTAGAAATTTTTAAGAAATAATAGATAAATCAGAAACGAATAAACAAGTATGCACCTTTCAAGTCTTCTCCTACAAGAACCACCTCGGGTTTCTGTCGACCCACCACTCTAGCAGTTTTTGGGTGAGTAGTTTTTGTGTGAACAATCAAATGGGCCTTCTTCTTGGCCTCTTGAGCATCAACTGCTACCTCCCTCTCAAACTCTTGAGCGTTGGAAGCTTTTCAGTCATCCTCGATCAACTGGCTAAAAGCCTATAGTTGTAGCACCCTGTCAATAATTAGTGGGTTGAGTTGTTAACGGATCAAAAGCTTGAGCCGCTCGACATCTCAAGCTTCTACTAACATTTCATATGACACTTTCTTCTTTATCTTGTTGGAGCATCACCAAACGAGATAATATGGGTGTACCATCTTTAAAGGGGAAGAGCCCAAGCATAAATGGGGCTTCCAGTCCTTAATCTTATTTTACAGCCACAATAGTTGGAACTCGCCTATATAGGCAAACAAAATTAAGCCATCTTGGCCCACCAGTAATGAGCAAAAGTAGTTGAAGAGCTCGATCAACCACGAAATCTCTGACCGTTGATAGAAGATGATGAAGCTCATAGCGACCACTATGGAAATATGTATTATTTAAGCGTGAATGATTCCATAGTGAGTGAAGATGGCCCACAATTGTCCAAAAAAAGGCAATTTAGATAGAAAATAAATTGATCCTTATAGGGGACAATGTCTAAACCATACAAAGCAACAGTTCATTCATCCTACTCAGTAACCCAAAGCCCATTTGTGGGATTAAAGATATTGGCCTCTTGCAATTGATCCACCTCCCTCGAAGCCATCCATGATTGGTCATTCAATTTGATCGATCAAAAGAGCTTCGGAGAATGCTTCGAAGCTATTGAACCGACCTACAATTACTTGTATTTTTAATCTCCTCAATTTTGCTATAAAATATATCTCAAATTATATCTAGCGGGTAGTATGAACAAATATTATGATTTATAATATATTTTCACACTATGAAAACTACGCAAGTATATGTATCGTTTCAAGTAATATATAATTTTTCGTAACCAGTATCAATCTTACGATGAATGTGATAACTCTTAAAATCAACTTACATAAATTTTATTTAAATTGCAAATTAAAAATATAAGAATCTAAAATGACATGCTTACTAAAATTACTACTTAAGAGCTAAGAAAGAAAGTAACAACTAAATGTAACAGTTTAACAAAATATAACAACGAGTTTGGATATTATGGAAAATCTTTCCCATTGAAATGAGATTTTAATCTATGTAGGATTCAAATGATTTAAAACAAAATTTATGTATTGTGACAAATAGAAGTATACATTATTTTTTACCTCCTCTCGGTGCTTGCAAAGAACATTAGCTAACTTAAGATCAATTCCTTAACACCTCAATTCCACATCAGTGTTATCTAGTATCTCACCTCTAGATGCCCCTAGCCTGCCTATGTCACTGTGATGACCGCATCCCAGCGCAGAGTACTAAACCTTAAGCCAAAATGATAAAAATATTGTTTGTTGCTCTAGATCTAACCAATTCTACGCTCATCAGAACTTATCTTCTTATTTATTCACACTCCCCCTTAGGTGATCGCAATGACTCTGCCTAGAACAAAGTGTGGTATCCACTATTTGGGTGAAATCATAGCTCTCCCGAATCATTATGTTTCTCAACGGATTTCAACCTCACAAGCGACCAGTTTGCAAAGTAAATGAAGATTCGGTGAAAACATCATCACAAATTTTAAGAGTAAAAAGAAATCTTTAAATCATTATCATCCCACAAGATTAAGTCCCGTATGCAAGAAGAAAGAAATGGAACTACTCAGAATTCATGGAGATTAAACAAAAATAAAATATTTGCATTGAAATCCAAGTCTTACACAAAAACTTAAACACAAATACAAAGTACCTTATGTCTTCTCTCTAAGCAAACTTCTAGAGTTTCCTTTAAACAATCTCCAAACTTCTTCACGTTAAATCACACTCAAACTTGCACTTTAACACAAAATATGATAAACCTAATTTACTATTACCGACCAATTGAAGTTTTGAGGCTCCAAAAGGTCTCTAAATTCGACCAAATCATTCTCATTAAATAGAAAACAGAAAATAACCAATGGTTGTTTCAAACACCCCTCTAAAATTCAGTCAAATTCGATGTATCTTCTAGAAAAATAGTTGCGGACACTATAGTGTTAGTCTGGGGAGCTATAGCGCCCTTCTCGCTCGTATGTGGCGTTATGACGTCAGGGGGTGGCACTATAGTGCCACACAAATATTTTCAATTTTGCTCCATTTTTCCCTCATTTTTTCTAAATGTTCATTTCATGTTCCTCAAATAAAAAATATGTAAAATATCTTCCTTTAACGTGCAATATTATTAAAAATGTATATAAAAGGCTTATAAAATATGCACTAAAAATAGGTTATTTTTAGGTGGATCAGCTATCAAGCACTGTGAAAAATGAAAGCCAAGAAAATAATGAGAAGAGAGAGGAAAAAGGCATAAAAATGTGTAACATCATCAATCCCACACCATTTATATGTAGGGAAATAAAGAAAGTTAAACCATTCCATAGGGGTAAAAATGAAAATTTACAATAATTTTAAAAATGTGTTGATAGAAGAATTACGTCAACACAGAAATTTAGATAGAAAAATAAATTTTAATTATAAGGCATCGAAAACTAGCAAGATATAAAATACTTTATAAGCGAGTTGGTCATCGCTTTGACTGAGACATACCTCCACTGAAGCAATCTCTTATACAAAATTTCCCCCAAAAATTAAACTGATTCAGTCGATATTTCTCAATGAGAACCCATAGTATCAAGGATCTCTCACGGACGGCTGACAATTCCTAGTGAAGGGTGCCCACTACCTCCTCCATTTTCTTCACTTTCTCCATACAAGCCAATAACTTATGCACCTAATCACCCCATTGGATCCTAATAGATTGAGTGAATGAGTTCTCAATTTCATCCGTGTGGCAATCCAACAATCCATGAGACACCTGACACCCATTAGTTACTTCCCCGTGGATCTCAACAGGATTGCCCGCCTTGTTCACCCCACCATCCTTGCTCGAGAGTTGGCCTCCCTCAACTGGCACCTGAGCAGCCACCATCAGCACTGTGTCAGATTCTCACCTATGCCTTCCAGAAGCAAATCATCATCCAAGATAACCATAGTTGGATCATCTACACCAAAAGACAACATAAAAAGAAAGGACATTAGAAAAATTAAAATTCTAGCAAGCTTGGGCTCCTTATACCAATGAGTCAATCATACTTAGATGTTATAATCGACATAGCATCCTCACAGTACTATAGAAGAGCACTACCAGCTTTTTGTGTGGCACGTCCAATCAGTGGATCTCGTGCCACATTGAAAGGCAGGGCTGTCGAATTGGTAGTCAGCCTGATTGGCTGAACGTTCCTTCGCTTAGTACCAAACAATGAATCAAAGGAGCCCACGTGATTTGGTAGTGCAATCACTTTACTCGTTTTAAAGATGGTTTTCTTCTTTCTCTCACCTTGTGGGCGGTACCACTCCTTCAGTTTCCCAAAGGCAGCATGAATACAATCATTATTGGGGATATCACCTGAAGGATTTGACATGTTCTCCATAACAATGCTCGAAAGCTAACCAATTCAAATGAAAAGGGGGTATGAAACAAATAAGGAATCTGAAGCAGTCTTGTCATGCATTTTTTATAAACTTCAAAGACATGAAAATCAATGTGGTTCAATTATTGAATCATTAATAAATAATAAAATGCAATTTACTTTTTTACATTAAATTTTCTCATTCTTATCAAAATGTCTCTTTCAAAAAGTAATATAATTGGAGTACTAAAATATGTGCATTAAAAATATGACAATGTTGATCCCAAGGAAATCCCACCATCCAGAAGGAATCCACTTAGAAGCTATGTAAAAGATATTGTGTCTTCTTTTAATGTATAACTTATTGAAATATGTTATTATCCTTTCAAAAATAAAATCAAGTGAGCGAGAACTATATTTGAAGAATGATCAAGGTCTACACGTACAAAAAATATGATCTATGAAGCTTCCTAGCATCATTTGAGTAATTTGCCTGCAACAAGGCAACCTACAAAAAAATATGTTTTCATAAAAAAAAAGTTATCCATCCCCACTAATTGCATAGGATACTAGTTGACTAAATTATTTTTATGTTAAATAATAGAAAATAAGCTCTTATAGCCTAAACTTTTTGTATTTGAATAACACTAAGTTAACTCTTTTTCCATCATAGTCAGTAACTTATAATTTAGAATTGATTTAATGATTGAATTATTATAAGTGATGGAGCATATTTCAATTATATAAAATGATGTATTTCATTGAATTGATGTTGTTTATGTTGGAGAAGCTTAATGTAGTGGAATATTAGATATTATATTATTAATAAGTTATTAGTATTTCTATGTATTACCATTAATTGACTGCGATTAACTATGGTACTTGTTGAACAAGAAATTCTAATCAGCCCAAACTTTAGTATTTGAACTAGACTGATTTAACTCTTTTTACATCTTAGTCATTAAGTTATAATTTTGACTTGAATTAATTGTTGAATTATTAAGAGCAAAGCAATATATATCAACAATATAAAATGTTGTATTTCATTGAACAAATATTATTTATATTAGGGAAGATATTATGAAGTGGATATTAGATAGTATACTTTTATTTCGATATTTATGGACATTATATTTCATCATATGCTATAAATAAGTCGACTTAAAAGAGTTAGACATCAAAGCAAACAAATCAATAAAAATAAACCTTTTGCACTAGAAAACTGTCACTGCACCTAATTAGGACTGGTGGAAAAATATAGATTTCAGCAACAACTTTTTGAAAAAGCTACCAAAATGTTTTTTACCCAAACAAACCCTAAGTAAAGGAGTTAAAAACTTGAGTCCATGACTTATGTTTAAAGACGAAGGTATGAACCAAAAGGTCAAGACTTGATTCATATAGTATGATTGAGTTTAGAATGATTGATTATGAATATTGAACCTTATAAACTCTAAGTAATAATCATTTTAGTCAAGTGAGTGAATATTATAAAAAAATCATTTAATTTATGATACAAAAGTAAAGTAAATTTGAAATTTATCTATTTTTTATGAATTTAAATTAACAAAAAAAGAATTATTCGAACTATTCTTAACTAATTAGAGATATTTAAAATTCATTTTGCTTCATAAAAAAACTACCCCAAATTTAAGAATTATGTATTCTAAATAAAATATATTTACCCATTATACCCATCATGCATTTTGCAAGTCTACCTCTGATTTTGAATAATATTATTATAAATAAAAATATTATGTTTGTCAATTGTATAAATAATAAAATTTATGTGCTATTTTTGCTAAGAGACATTGGAATAAGTTTATTAAAATTTAAATTAACTTAACATAATAATATATTTACTTGCAAATAAAGTAATTATAAAATTCATATAGAAATAAGAATAAATTATATATTATTTTTTTATAAAAGCATAAAGCTTGTCACGATTTAATACAACATCTATGGGGAAAAGAAAAACACACAATTACATACNAATGTTGATCCCAAGGAAATCCCACCATCCAGAAGGAAGGTATATGATGAAGGAAGACTCGCCAATATAAGACCATGAGGTTCGCTTAAGTGAAGTTGTCCAAGTAAAAGCCAGCATGGCCAAAGCCCTCCAATCAACAAGTAGAATCAAAAGACAACCAAACGATCTCAGCCCAAACCATTTTAGTCAGAAATGAGACAAAGACACATATGAGGTAACTAATATAGAAAAGTTGATAAAAAAGAGTAGATATAGTCACTCAACATCTCTAATTATCCTGGGAACGTCTAGAGGACCTTAACCGACCAGCAAGAAGAAACAACCAGACAAGATCACTTGATTTACTCATGTTGACCAGACTTAGCCATTAGAGCTGATTCCGCCAACCAAGCTCAATTGACCGACTTGATTCCATCAACCCGAAGTCAATTAAGATTAGCCGACTGACCCATAGAGTAGTCGAGCCATAAGCTCATACATATAAAAATGCCAGAAATGCCCGAGTATGAATCTCATTAAAATATGAACAAAAACATAATATCATCATATTTTACCCTCTCCCCTATAAACTAAAAGATATCATTTCATTAATAAGTCACAACACATTACTATTCATTAATGTTCACTCCATCTCTCTCTTTCTTGTTATTTACTTTGTTTTCTTTATGTTTGATTGATAGACAAATTATGATTCAACAATATGTACGGATCACGATGATGTGTCCAGGTTAACTGGTGTTCTCCATTTCTTTGGATGAATTAACTAAGTGTGAATCTCAACTTTTCTCAGATAAGGAGAAAAAACATATTTTTGAGCTTCCCTCCATGATCGACATTAAATGAGCTAAAGGATCTTCACCCCATCAATTCTCTATCGATAACGTTATAAACAATTACATTAATGTTAGATGCTTCTTTTGTTTCCAAATAAAATTCCCTCAGTAATATGCATTTTATTACATAATGTATAATTAAATTTTTTCTTCATCAAGATTAACTAGTAATGCTAGAAAACCATTCATGATTACATACCCCTATGAAGTATTTTCTTATGAAGAAAAGTTCCTCATCCAAAACAAAATTCTGTTGTAGATAGCTTATTACAAGATCATAAATATCTAATGAGGCACAAGAGCAATTACAAAAAATACTTTTTGGGAAAAAAAGGTTACAAGAATTTAGCTAAGCATGATATTATTAAAAAGCGATAAGGACAAACAACCAAGATGAAGTTGAAAGCAAAAGTGAGATATTGATGTGCTTCAAAGGCAAGAAAATTGGACTTCCAAGCAAATTGAAGGCATATTAGATTAAACATTTTTTTAATGTAAATTAAACTATATATGTTTAGTCATCAACCATCTCCATATGATCTAGAAGTTGGCTTTAGCATAGTGGCTCATACCTCCACTTCTATCTTTGGGGCCATATCTTCAAGCCCCTAGTTCTCCACTTAGAAGCTATGTAAAAGATATTGTGTCTTCTTTTAATGT
>NEWO01000253.1:131443-147127 GCA_003013225.1 Phalaenopsis aphrodite | reverse complement strand
TACAACATCTATGGGGAAAAGAAAAACACACAATTACATACGCAACCTTTGAAACATTGCTATTTACAAAACATCATTTGAAAGCCCCATTATTAGGAGAAATTATTGCATATGAACACCGCATGCATGTCTGCATGCGGTGTCCGATCCTGACCGTAGATCACGGTGATCTACGGTCAGGATTATTTCAGTTTTTTTTAAAAAAAATTAGGTGGGGCCCACCGAAATATATCTTGACCGTTTACGGTCAGGATCAGACACCGCATGCAAGATGCGTGCAGTGTCCGATCCGTATGGAATAATTTTTCCATTATTAGGGCTGTGAATCTAGCTTGAAGATCAACAATCACTAAAAAAATTATTCAAATTTTGGCTCGAACCTTGATCGGATCGAAATAAACGAGCCAAATTATGAGCTGAAACTTTGGATCAAAATTTTTTTTAAGTTGATTTCGAGACATACATGGATAGGCTTGATTGACTTGACATCGGCCCATAGCATTTTTATTTATAAAAGTTATATATATAATGTTAAGTAAAATTGAATATAATGAGTCATGAGTCAATATCAAGCTAGAACGGTTCCAAATAACTTAAATTGAGCTAGTCAGTTTCAATTTTGAGCCGGACCGAGCCAAATCCTGGCTAAAACTAATCAAAATAACTCAATTTGAGCTAGCTCATCTCAATTTCGAGCCGGAAATCAAATATGACAAGCCACAAGCTAATTTCAAGCCACACTAAATCTATTCGAGTTGATTTCAAGGTGACATGAGCTCGGCTCGAAATCAAATCTTTAAAAGCACTACCGATTTCAAACCTCCCACTCTCCCAAGTAAGATTTTTATTTGTCTTTTTTTTTTAGAGAAAATGAAGAATTTAGTTTTTTGTTCTCTACTCTCTTTATCTTCTCAAACTTATAACCACATACTCATGCATAACAATCATCTTCCTCCGTCATATTAGATTAACATTCACAGAGTGAAATTAAGCCATAATGTCCATATAAAGAGACAACACAGGTAAAACACAACTAGATCAAATTAGACAATTATTACGTAAATTGAGCCTTATGTCATAACTACTCGCATGAAACAAGAGCTTGCACAATGGTAGTTGCCTAACATGCTCCCATTCATTGAATGATGAAAGGCAAACCATGCACTCTGGTGAGACTTCACCAACCCCTTGCTTGTTTCTTTGATCCTTAATGGTTGGAATTCTATGCTGCAATTTTGTGCTACTCTCAGGTTGTTTAATTAAGCATCTCATAAACTAGAAAGGGTTGGCTTCTATCCAATGAAAAACTCAACTACTATTTATGATCAGTCTTTAACCTCACACTTGTAATTGCCCTACTCCTCAGTGTTGTAGTTAACAGTGTACGACATGCTACATTGTCAGCAAAATAATGTGGAATTGCAACAATAGATTCCAACCCTCAAGTATCATAGAAAGAAATAAGGGGCTGGAGGAGAGCATCATTAGAGTGTGTGGTTTGTCTTTAGTCTTTCAATGAAGGGGTGGAGATTAAGCAGTTGTCGTTATACAAGCTCTTAGTTCATATGGATTGTATTGACATGTGGCTTGGCTCGCATGGTAGTTGTTCAATTTACCGTAGAAGTGTTTTACTGATGTCATCGCATTCTATAGAAGAAATATTACTTGCAATGCACATATGTGCGGTCGGGCTCATCTTGACTGTTCTCCGCATATCTTTGCAACAAAATGTAATGTTTTTCCATTATGTGGGCATATCAGCTTAGATTCACTCTCGTGCAATTGGCTAGGAGTTATTAAGGGATAAAATTATGATATGTAACGTGGTAGAAGAGCTTAGGCATAACTAGTTTTTTGAGTTTGGTTATGCATCCAAGCATTCTATTAGGTATAGAAGTTCATGATAAGGTCCAACAGAATAATAGATTTCTAGAGATTAGCTTTTTAAGTGAGGAAAATTAACTATAATGTTCTTATGCAATATTTTAATTAAGTATTTTATTAGAAATTTGTCATTAAGCTTTAAGTCAATTTCATTAGGCTTAAGGTTATTGTAGGATAAGATTTAATAAAGAAACTTGGTTCGAGTTTTGAGTGCATTGGGCCTAGCCAAAGCTAATTATTTGAGTAAAGTTTGATCATATTTGACTTTTAAACATATTGATGGCTCCACATGGGTTTAACTAATTAGTAAAATAAATACATTTGATCTTAGTGAACTTTCCAAATATGAACATTGTTATCTAAATTTAATAATGTGCTTAATTAGTACCATGAATTGAGTTTGAGCTTATTTAGGACATGCTTAGGTTACCTTAAATTTGAATTAGGCTAGGCTTGATTCTAATTGGTCTTATATTAATTAAACGAGTTATAAAGTTCCTTTAGATAATCAGATCAAGGTGGGTCATGGTCCTTTGTGTTCAGGGTGAAGCTAAAGTTCATGCCCTAACAAGGCTAATTTGATCTGTATAATATATAAGAGTGTATGGATTATAAGTGATTAGCACTCATCTTGATGCAAATCCAACAGCTCTAAAATTTATAATAATAATGATCAGATTATAATATACTTTGAGTTAGTATAAATATTTTGTTGTTATGTAACAGGAGAGCATGAAGCAAAGAATTGTCATCTAACTTGAATGCAAGGTAGGGGACAAAGCTTATTTGCATTTTTACCTCTATGCAAAGCAAGGATAGAAAAAGCAATTTTGTAGGTATATTGACATGCACGCCACCCAATTCTAATGCATTTACATATCTAACACCTAAAATTTATTTTTTACATTTATACCACCCAAATCTTTCATAATACTTTACATCATTCGGGTATTTTAAAATAAGAGTAATCATCATGATGTTGTATTAGAGCAACTCGAATGTTTTTAGAGGGGAATAATAAAATGTAAGCTTCCTAAAGCCATGATGGGCAGAGGAACCAACTATGAATCATACACTACAAACAACATCAAATACAAAACACTACCAATAGCATATGTATTGATACGCCATCAACGACTTTCCAAAATTCAGTTGAGGCGTCACAAGGATTTCGAGATAATTTTTTGATCAAGAAATATTCAAATTTTGATTGGAAGTCTTTCAGAGCTCCAATTTCAGCAAACTCATAGTTAATTTGACCAGCTAGAAAAGACAAACCCAATGGTACCAAAATCAGTTTAGTTCGAGCCGAATCAAGTTCATATCTAGCCATTAAAACACTTTTGGAAGTTTTTCGAGCATTTTGGATGATCAAATGAATATTGAATCTAACGAACTTATAGTAGAATCAAGCGTCGCGATATGACAAATCGAACGAGTTCAAGATTGCCCAATTCCAACATCACTAAGGCACTCAAATGTTCATCAAGAGCGTCTGATTAAAGGAAGCTCTCTAAGCCGTCCGATCAAAGTGAT
The DNA here is from genome assembly GCA_003013225.1 of Phalaenopsis aphrodite. Taxonomy (NCBI): domain Eukaryota; kingdom Viridiplantae; phylum Streptophyta; class Magnoliopsida; order Asparagales; family Orchidaceae; genus Phalaenopsis; species Phalaenopsis aphrodite. Next base: position 143,707 of record NEWO01000253.1, on the reverse strand, counting down.
TAATATTCATGCATTGATTGCACTCATAACTCTATCAGTCAAGCCTCACCACTCTCATGAGGGAGGAAGAGAACTTGAAGCTGAAGTCTAGCACCACTCCTGCAACCATTGACCACCACCAACCGCCGCCGATAGCCGTCAACAACCGCCGCCGACAGCTGTCACCAACCGCCGACTGTCGTAGAATAATCCTGCAGCCGTAAAAAATCGTCGATCGTCGTCTAGCACTTCTGTTGTCGTCGAGTGTCGCCCGCCCGCTGTCGAGCACCGCCAATCGTGGTCAAACATCGCTGCTCGTCGTCGAGCATCGTCAACAACCACTGATCGTTGTCGAATGCCGTCGATTGCTATCGGTTGACGCCCGTTCCTTGCAAAAAGTTCATATGCACGTCAATGTTGTAACTTATGAGATCTTCTAACCCTTTCCAACACGTGGGAGAAGTTGTTGCAATTGTAATCATCATTTATAATGAAAACTCTTCGGATAGGTCACACCACTTGATTTTTTTCTTTACTGGTTTTCCACGTAAAAACTTCTAGTCTAATTACTAGTTTTTCTCTCTACTGAGTGTGTGTTGAATCTTCGTATTATGCTAAGACGATACTCTGCTACTTTACTGCCTCTAATTTTCTAGCACACGTCGCATATACTGAAAATTTGTAATAGTTATATACTTATATGTATACACTCAAATATAATAACTAAACTTTACTTTCCACTTTTATACCACCAAAATCTTTCACAACACATTAATATTTTAAATTTTAAAAGGTAATTTTTTTTAAATGTAGATAAGAAGGTGTATATATATATATATGTAAAAATTAAAATAAAGCTCCACAGTAGAACCACTATTCCCTTACATGTAGAAGTTACGGAATCGGCTGAAAGAGGTGATCATGAATCAATATCCCTCGAATTGTGCTCATTCTATTTTTTCATTTGACTGTGCTTCCGTTCGTCGGCTCAAAGTTCTAACTGAAGAAAACAATGTCTGGTATTTCCATCTTTTGACTGTTCGGATACATTATCATTTAATATTCATCAGTGAGACCCATTAAATTTCAACGAGATTTGTGTGTGCATATATTTGCTCTACACTTACCAAATTTCTAATAGTAAAAATTAATTCTTCCAAAAATTGGGACTGTCAAGCAATAATGAAATTTATTATAATTACGAACAAAAAAAGATTTATGAATATAAAATAATTGATTATATATCCTTTTCAATCTGGCAAGATCGATGAAATAAATGTAGTCTAGAAATATAGCTCAGCTGCTTCACATGCATGCTCCCCTCGAATTCTTCCCCCATCCGATCAAAAGCTCCACCCATGCCGTCGCCATGACTCCCCATCTCTCTTCCTCCCCAATAACCAGCATCAAACGAGCAAGCACCTGCGCTGCCACAAACAAATATCCATCATTTCTCCAATCTATTTCATCCATCATCATCTTCATGCACACTTCCTTGAAGTTTCTATTTGGTGGCAGCAACTGATATAATGGTTTGGGAATCATGTAGTATTCTTGCAGAGCAGAGAATACTACAGAGTTGAATATAGAATAATTTGGACCATAAACATGTTTGGATTTTTTCATGGTTTGCTAATCATAATATCTATAATTAAACTTGGTCTCTGACTTAATTGATTATGTTCTATAAAGTGTAATTGTTCAGATTCATATGCAAACTGATGGACATTGATAAAATAAATTGAGTTTATGTATACATGAGTTAGAAGAGCTCACTGACTTATATTTAAGGAATGAGACCAACAGCAACAAGTGACGCTTAGACTGAGAATGCAAGTCTTTGTATAAATAGATTATTGTTATATGCCACTGGAGCATAAAGCAAAGAATTTTCATCAAACTTGAATGCAAGGCAAGGGTTAGAGTGTAATTTCTTCTTCTTCTTCTTTTTTTAATTCAAAGCAATGAGATAAAAAGCAATTTTATGTAAAGATTGAGGTGAGTGTATGAAAAACTCTTATTCACAATAACTTACATCATTTTGTTCATCTTTTTGATAAAATAAAGTGTAATTAAAGAGGGCAGATGAGGGAAATGATATTGGTAAAACAAATACGCGGTCGCGCCACGCCTGCCTGGGGCATGATCACGCCCCTAGTTTTGCTGGCTTGGTCATCTCTTGTCGGATACGTCATTGATCCGTGATCTTTGTTCATGGGTCCTCATCCCGACCGTCCGTTTGATCGGACGGCTGAAAACATTCGATAATCGTCAACGGTTACGAAATCCATCGTAATCCAGATAGTCGATCTCCCGTCTAATCGACGGACCAGAACAATCGCTACTGCCTATAAAAGGTGTTTGTTCGTCCCAGTTGAAGAGGAAGAAATACAGTAGTAAAGGAATCAAGTAGAGAGTACTTCAAATCCAGTGAACACTTCTTCTTCTTGGAGTGCCCTATTAAATCTGAGTTCTCCGATCTTCGATCAGCCGCCTCTTTCTTGGTTTTTCTTCTCTTTCCTTTTAAGTTAAGTGTTATAATTTAAGTGTTTAAGTTGAAAATCTTAGTCAATGTTAACTCAATAGCCTTGGATTAGGCTTGAGTTTGGGTTTGACTCAGGTCGACCCAAACCCGACCAAATCCTAATCCCTAATACAACTTAACCCAAATCCTAAAACTTAACCCAGGTCTGACCCAACCCAGGCTTGACCCAATCTAACCCAAATCCTAAAAAGACACCCAAACTAGACTCGACCCAACTCAGGTCTAGCCTAACCTTCCTAAATCTAACCTAACCTAGATCTGACCCAGCTCAGGTTTAGCCCAACCTAACCCAAACCATAAAACCCAACCAGGGACCGACCCAACCTAGACCCGACCTAGCTCAGATCTAGGATAACCTGACTCAAACTAGCCTTGACCCAGCTCAGGTCTAGCCCAACATAATCCAAACCCTAAAACCTAACCAAAGTCTGACTTAACCCAAGCCTAACCCAACCTAGACTTGACCCAGCTCAAGTCTAACCAAACCTAGCCCAAACCCAAACTCACCCGGGCCAGCCCAAGTCAACCCGGGCCAACTGAAATTAAACCCTAACCTACCCAAGTCAGCCCAGTCCAACCCAAATCAAATCCTAACATTCCCAGGTCAACCTAAATCAAATCCTAACCTACCTAGGTCAACCTAAGTAAACCCAAATAAAACCCTATCCAACCTAAGTCAACCTAGTTTAAACCTGAACTACCCTAAATCAGCCCAAGTCTAATCATAGGTTATAGTTATGTTATTTCATGCATGTCTCCATGTTTTATTGTGTTATTTCATGTTCTATTGCCTTATTACATATCTTTCATGTTTTATTGCATGTTTTCTTATGTTTTTCATATTTTAAAACAAACAAAAACAAAAAACAAAAAAAAATGTAGAATAAAAATAAAACAAAAACAAAAGACAAAATCCCCCTTTCAAGTAGTTTTCTTCGCAGACAAAAAACATGAAAGTAATATATAATAATAATAATAATAATAACAAACTCTAAAACTTAGAAAAAATTGATTATCCACCGACAAAATCTTGAAATTGAAAAAAAAATAATTAATTGAATATTGAATTTCAAATTATAATTAAAATATATCAAGATAAAGAATTGAAACATAACCTAAGTTAGTTAACGTAGGCACCATAACTCAGGGTCATACACTTACCACTTGTTAGTCAGAGTTAATATTTCGATATTGCACCCAAACTTTTTCCAAATTACATATCAAGCCTTAACAAAGACTATAAAATATTCATGGAAGGAAATCGGTCCACCTCTTTCTAATATAGCACCACCACTCCAAATGAATAATAATAGTACTAATAATAAGGATGGGACAAAGACTTCTATGCGGCTACTCTAGATTATTAGCCGCATAGACATATTCAAGTAACATCTCCTTTAAATATAACTAGATTATTCCAAGATAAAGATGCTTCTAACAACCACCACAAAAATTAACAAAATAATAATATCTTAATTAAATTTTTAATAGGATAATTTTAAATTTTATTAATATTGTTTTAATAAAAGGAAACATAAAATAAATTTTAATTATTTACTTTTTTTAAAATAAGTTTTATTAAAAGAAATTTAATAATTTGGAAAATGATACCAACCAAAATTTAATTACGATACCCAAAGCCCAAACTTTTCAAAATATAAATAATAAATAAATAAATAATAAAGACATTATGATAAAGTCTTCCACAATCATATAATAAAAAAAATTTCATAATTTACAATATAATAATAATAATAAATATAGCAGTTTGTCACCTTTTTTTTTACTATTTTTTTATTTTTTTTTTCTCAACAGAGAACGGGCTCTTCAACTCAATCTCCACGAATTTATCTCTTCGGTTCTAATGCACTGCATATGCGAGTTACGTATGGACGACGGACGCGATGCACCGGCAAAACAAAAAAAAAGCATCTTATCTGTGTATCGCGTCTGTTCTCCATACGTAGCTCTCATACGGACAAAGTACCTAAAATTTTCTCATATCTTAGAGCCAAATTTCATTATTATTGTTGAATCCTCATCCCTTGGTGAATCACACCCAGAGAAGAGAGAGAGAGAGAGAGAGAGAGAGAGAGAGAGAGAGAGAGAGAGATTAATGGGTCTTTCTGGGTCTCATGTGGACCTTTTTACTTTATTCCTACTCTTTCTTTTTCATGAAATAATCTCTCTTTTCATATGTGATTGAGCAAGATCTAGTGTTATTAAATTTTGACTCAGTTTTAATGAGGACGTTACATGATATTCTTGGTATTTTACAAGTGTGATGTATCAGGTCGGGTTTGTAGGCCTTAGTTCGTCTAAATGTATTTGGTCGGTTTTGTGAGCTTTGGTTCATATGTATGTATCTGGTCGGGTTTGTAGACATTGGTTTGGTTGAAAGTATATGGTCAGCTTTGTGAGTCTTGGTTCATCTGAGTGTATTTTATCGACTTTGTGAGCCTCCGGGCTTTTTATTGGTGGATCTTTCTTTATCGCTCTTGTCTCCTCTAGACCCTAGATCTCTTTAGGATCAATGTGGCTATATTTTTTATATACATATTTGCTTTCTTGATTCTCTTACTTCTTGGAAGTGAAGCTATGATAAAAATAAGAGAATTTTAATGCAAAAAAATTTTGATCATATTTAATGACTTAATAATTGAACTATCTCAATTTTCATGACATTTGTGCTCTGTTTCGATGGTTCTGAAGTACTCCCCTAACACCTTCGGGGCGACACGACTAGTTGAATAGCCCTATTCAATCGGAATTGTCAGTTGGTTGAGCTTGATTGACTTTTATTTTATCTCTAACTTGAAGTAATCTTCTTTTTTTCTATAATGAGCATTTGTATAGAAATGTACTATATAAAATCCTTTGTAACTTTATAAGCTGAAATAAAGTGAATTTGTCGGTTTGTTCTCACCTTTGCTTTTTGCATTTTACCTCTACCAGGTATTTTATTTTTATCGTGATATATGCTCGATTTGTGATGATTGATTAGCTAGCTTTTCTAGGAATGCTTTTGGTCATTTTTGTTGAGTTATCACTCGATTCGGGTCTTACACTTTGTATGTCTTGTTAACTCAGAAAAGTCGTCTCCATGCACGAGCCACGCTTTTTGTTATATGTATTAATTGAATCTTGTCGTATTCATCGCGGAGATAACCTTCAAGCTTGTTGTTGCGAGGGTTCATATGGTACCCGTCACAGAACTTGTCGCTCACGGTCAATGAATTGCTGTCAGAGCTTGACCATTTCTAATTTAAGGGACATGTTCTTACCATGTGTGAGCATTGAGGGCTGATTCATGTGAATTTTGTTGATGAGGAGATATTTTATAGTTGTTGGACATTTAAGAAAATTGAAACGGCCGAACATTTGATTGTCCCTATTAGTTTTGTTTGTTTGAATGAATTAATGCTGATGAGTCGGTCTAAATTATTTGAGTGTTAATTGGATCTAGAATTAACTATTACATGAACTGTCCAAGATTTTGAGTGTAGGTCGTGCTTGGGATTGTGCACAAAATTAGAAAAAAATTAACATTTTCATGAACTTAAAATAGAATACAATATTTGGAATGATAGTACGTTCTTATTGTCGACTTGGACGCTAGTCTTGTATCGATTCAGATTCCCTCGATGGACACTCTATGGATTGCTGGATCATTCAAGTATCTTTGTGAGTCTTCGTGGTGAGCTTGTGTTGAGTGGAAAATATTGTGCCTCGGTTCCCACCTTTCTTCACCTGCGGTTCTGTTAGGTGGTTGGTGGTTGCCTCACTTGGCTAGTTCTGACATCTTAGCTAGTGTCTTCGTTTGTTACAAGCCTATCATGTATCGAAACAGTCATTCATTTAGCCCTTGAGCCAAGGCGACATTTGCTTGTGCAAATTTTAGGTCCTGCACTTCCAACAACACCTTCTTGAAACATGTGATGAACGAGCAGAAGTTATAGCCTTATTCCTACTGGATCTGCAGGAAGGTCTGCAAACTTTTTCAGGGCTTTCAAGCACTAGCAAATTACACCAAAAATATTCATTTGAAGTCAACGAACAATGAGATCACTTAGTGGTAAGGTGTTGGACCACAAAAGGGCTGCCCCTTACAGTGGCGAAGAGAAGACACTTCAGTGCATCAATGATCCTTAGCAGACATAACATCGACTCGAATGAGGTTATGTGGTCGACCATATTAGTTGTGTCTTTATATGACTCTATTGTCCAGATCTTAAACCTCTCTAGTGGCTTTGTTTCAGAGATTTACCGAGAGAGCACATTCTCTAGTTGTTGGAGTGTCTCGGTGAGCTCGAGTTAATGTCTGTTGATTGGTGTTGACCCAACACTATCGAAGTATTGATGTTGGCCGATCAGCTCTGGCCCTTCCTATTGCAGGTACTTATCTATTCCCAGAGCCAACACGTGTCAGATGGCATCCGACACATGATCCTTCAACTCATGGATATGTTGGTTCACAAACTCTTAGGTCCACTCCATATTGTCGATGTCTTTGTGGGTTTCTTCTCTGTAGACTGCTTCTCTTCTTGACTGTGACATAATCCACACTCACCACATTATTTAGGACTCTAAATCAGGAATTGTTCTTGAATCACACACAATAAATAAAACATCAAACGGGAGAGGAGGGAGGGAGGGAGGGAAGGAGGGAGGGAGAGAGAGGTATAAAGTAACTTGCCCTCTAGGGCTAATGGGGTCTTCCTGGTTTGAAAAGCTTGTTATTTTATCCTTTACTTTTTTTTCAACATGAAATGATATCTCTATTTATATAGAATTGAGTACTGTCTAGTAATATTAGATTTTTTACCAAAATTTAATGAGGGCAATACAAGATATTCTTGTATTTTCCAAGTGCAATGCATCCAATCAGCTTTACAGGCCTTGTGCGTCTGAATGTATCAGAATGGTTCGTAAGCCTTGGTCCAACTAAATGTATCAATGTCGCTTTGTAGTTCTTAATTCGTGTAAATGCATTCGATCGATTTTGAGTCATGGTTTATTTGAATGTATCTGATCAGATTTGTGAGCCCCCGGGCCTTCAGTTTGAAGACCTTTTTTTATTGTTCTCATCTTTTCTAAATTGTTAGATCTTTTTAGGATTAACATGACCATATTTTTGATATTGCTTGAGTTGATGCAGCTTTAAAAAAATATTATAAAATTATGATAGAATAAACTTCTTAAAAAATTTTGGTGAGAATTATAAATAAATATTTTTTAAAAATTAGACATCAACTTTAATACAGTCACAACATTTCAGATTGAAAAAAACTTCCCTAACACATAAATTTTTAGAAAATAGTTCAAAAAAAAGGACTGTGATAACCATCTAAAAGCAAACCCTTCAACTTCACCAAATCAAATCATTCTTAGATTTCAAGCAAGATTCTCTTCTTAATTCACTTCTAAGTTTCAAGTAAGAATTGTTAGTCACACTAATCACAGAAACAACAGTTCAAAAGCACAGATTCTCTTCTTAAAGAATTGTATAGAATAACAAAAGTTTTCCCTCCAAAAAAAAAAAAAACAAACTTTTTTCAAAGTATCAAGTCCACTGGAAAGTTCATAGCACTGAAAAATCCATACATTGCTGCAATTGCCTTTTAATTCATGTTCAGAACAAAAAAGGATGATCGCCTGATCATTCCCTAAATACAAAAATTATGATTATTTTGATCAATAGCTAAACCCACCCATAAGTCTCTCCAGTTAAGAAGAGAACTGAAGTCAAAGGGGAACTCACCACAACACAGAAAAACATCACCTTTGAACCTATACTATATACTATACACCCTAATCTCACCTGAGAGCATTGATGAAACCAAGCAGAGAATCGACGTCCCGCCGCTCCGATGGATACTTAATCGGCCTTGAGGCGTGCTTGGGGAAGAAGAGAATGGTGGGGAAGCTCCCGAGCTGAAGCTCCTCCTTGGCGAAAGGCTTTTGATCCCCATCGGCGCGGAATTTCCCCACCTTGACTCCGGTACCATGGAGTTTCTCAGCGAGTTCAACATATGAGGATTCCATGGCCTGGCAGAACTGGCACCAGGGGGCGTAGAGGACAACCAGCCATGGCTCCTTCCTGTTCTCCAGCTTCAGCAGATTCTCAATTCCAGTTCTGGTGAGGCCAACAATGGCTCTGGTGTTGAAAATATCGGCACTATGGCTCACACCATTGACAGCCACAGTTCCATTTCCATTGCCAACATCATGAGTGATGTTGGCTTTGTGAAGGCCACATTCCTTCGCCTTCGCGTCCTCCCACCACCATCTTCCTTCTCTTTCGTGCTGGCCAGGCAAGACGGGTCTAGTGCAGGGCTCACAGCCGATGGATACATAGCCCTGTAATTGTTTAGGAGGAAGAAGATGAGTATGGTGCCATTAATAATTTAGTTGCTTCAGAGAGTTTCTTGGTTTTCAAATACCTGAGAATGGAGGGGGTTTACAGGAACATCCATGGTTCTAAGGAAGTTCCAGATATCTTTGCCTTCCACATTCGCAACTGGGTTCCACTTTATTAAGCTGCCTGCACCTCCATCCAAGCCTTCAAAAGAAAGATCAACCTGAAAACCACCATTAAACACCATTCATAAACTCAAGTTAACATCTTTATTAGAACCAACATAAAAAGTTAACAGCTTTTATATAAATCTGAACATATATCAGTCATGGAAGAACAAGAAGAACCTGAACAACAGGTATATTAGCTCTGGTGCCAGGTGATTGATCTTTTCTCTGCCCAGTAATCCATGCTCTGAAACCTTTAAGAGCTCTCCTCAAAGGTCTCACCTTTCTCACCCTGCAACACTCCTGGTGCCCATCCTCGTAGAAAGAGAACAATCCTTTGCTCCTCACGAGAGCCTGAACTTCAATGGCGTCGGGGAACATGTATTCTATGCGAATGCCGTAGTGTTTCTCGACGGCATCGAAGAACTGGTACGTCTCCGGATTCAGCCGACCGGTGTCGAGGCTGAAAACCCGAAAGGGCCGGCCGGTGAGACGAGCATATTCTATCAAAGCCACATCCTCTGCACCACTGCAGAATAAGAAAGAAATGGGAGCTTTACATTGAGAACCAAGCAGTGCTTCTGAAGTCAATTCATAACTTCATAAAACAGAAGTGAATGATGATTTTGATGATTACACAGAATATATAAGACGGTGGATTCTAGGATTTTTCGCTTTAAGAAAATCTTAAATCGAATGATTGAGCAGCATAGCTCATAAAAATTGCAGTTTTAATCAATGTTTTTGATATTTTTTAATTAAAAGTGGGTGGCAATATTTTTTTTTAATTAATGTGTGTAAATATGGAAGTTTTGTGTGAGATGCGTAAATGCTAAAAAAAAAAAAAAAAAAAAAAAAAAAAACAGAAATTGATAGGTGCATTATAACTAATGACCTCCCCTGTCTTCCTCTAGTAAAAATCCGTCAACCAGAAACTATGTGCGATTAAAAAAATAATAAAGACAATAAATTTCTAATTTACTGAATAAAATAGAAATTAAAAAATCCTCTGATTCGACAAGCCAAGACCATATTCAACCAAGCCCAAATTTCCCAATTCACACCAAGACTAAACATTCAAACTTCGAGCACAAAAATAGAAATCGGAAACAAACCTAAAGGCAATCGCGATATCATTCCCAAACATCTGGAGAGCTCTGTCCATGATAGCTAGCGGCGAAGCATGCTCCATCTCCTTCGCAAGCTCCTCATAGTTAACCTCTCCGATCACCTTCTCCACCACCGCCGGCGCATCAGTCACAGTTGCCGCCACAGATTCCCTCTTTCTCAACGGTCCCGCCGCAAGCACCGGCGGCGCCCCCCACCTTCTCCGGCCACTCCTCGCATCCGCAGGCGCAGCAACTATCTCAAACAGCTTCACAGTCCCAATCTGCCGTCCTGCTCAAAATCACAAATTACTCAGAAATTACAGCAATCGTGGAGAATAAAAGAAGCAATTTTTTACGAAATCAGCATACCTCTGCGCTCGCTGTGGACGATAGTTGGTGAAGAGATTGCAGAAGCGGAGGCCATTGAAGACGAATTCGGGTTCAATAGTGAGCTCCTCCGGCTTTGATTTAAGAGATTCTCTGCTTTAAAAATGCGATCTTTCTTTTCTGAGAGTTTTCGGAGATCAATCGAGAGGAATAAATAAGAGGAGGAGAAGGGGGGATCGTTTCACGAAGTGATGTACGTAGACGGGATTGTGTCCAAGTAGAGGTTTCTGACGTGGTAAGTTTTGATTGGATGGGAAAACAAGCTGGCGCCGCTTGCCTCGCAGGGCGAGATGAGTGCGTCAGGGATCTCGTACTCTTAGGTTCGGTGCAACATATAAGTGCGGCGGTTTTCGTATTTTTGAAGATGCTTTCTATCGTAAAGTAGAATGCGGGTCGACTCTTGCGGTCGATCTGTTGGTCATATTTCAGGATAAGTTGTTTATCTTGAAACGCATAAGCTGTCTCAAACATACGTTATGTGGGGGCGGGCCTATAATTGTTAGTTTACATTTCTACCCCTTTAAAAATTATGTTTTTACATCTAAAAAATTATTCTCGCAGGGAATTTGAACTTTGCTTCTTTAATTGGAATAATTTATGCGGTCAAATTTATCATTCTTGACTGCTGAAAAACCAAATTATTATTGATTAATTCTTTAAAGTTATTTCATAATATCTTGAAAAGGCTTTGGATATACGCAGCATTATGTTAAGAAATGTGATTTATACGTTGGAAGAGGAAGACGATCAAATCGTGAAGGAAATGGATGGAAATGAACTCTTCGTCAATGTTATATACCTTGCAATTATGCTTCCAATCAATACCCTCTAAAACATTATATGTACATATAAATAATTGAGAAATTCAATTATTTAACAATTATGGAACTAATCAATCATCAATTTTTAGTTTGGAGCAATTGCTTACATGGCCAAATTCAAATTTTTACGGGAGAGCAATTAACATTTTGCCCCTCCTGAAATAACACATTCTGAAATATTATTTTGTCATTCGTTACCCTAACCGCTAGAAGTAATGGGAGCCGCCTTCCCCTTCCAAGACGAGGGGGCCTTTTCAGTCATTTGGCGTCAGCCCTTCGTCTTCGGTTTGTTTATCTCTTTCCTGAATTAGTGCGTCTTGGTTTATATCCAATATATGATACAAACTCTAGTATCCGTCGGGTCACAAATTCTCTGGTGCACCCATGTTGTTAGTGTCTATGTTATGAGTTTCTTCTTTTTAGACTACACTTTTTTTAATTTGCGGCATGATCCACGCTCACCACACCTTTCAAAAACATTAAATCATGTTTTGTAAGTGAATCACTCCTAATGAATTTAGTGTAAGGAGAGATGGAGAGAGAGACATAATGGACAATATTGTGTCATGCCTTATTCATAAAATGATTCCCTTATTTATAGATGAGAGAGTACAATGATAATATTACATTTTAATATCTGCTTTAAATGAGTCTGTATTGGGATATTTTAATATTTTACATGTGTAAGTTGATCTTCGAGTACTTTCTGACTTGGCCGACTGATCTTAGTCAGCTTCGGGTTGGTAAGATTAGCTCGGTCGACAACGCTTGGTCAGTATGGGACAACCGGTTGATACAATCTATCGATTCTTAGTCCGCGATGTGAAATTTCTGGGGCATCCCTCAAATGGTTGTATATACTGTGAAACCGGATCTTCCCATGAATCGACTCTACTGT
>NEWO01000253.1:76152-90853 GCA_003013225.1 Phalaenopsis aphrodite | reverse complement strand
TTTGGTTTGACACTGCATAGTTTTGTCAATAACATAGATGTGTTTGCTCATGAGGAGAAAGATTATGGCGGCAATGCATGAAAGTCTTAGAGGATTAATATTGTGTGAATACCAATACACGTATAAATCCTCCAAGACTTTCATGTATTGCCGCCATCTCCCTCCTACTGAGCGGGCATCTACAAAGTATGATGTATTATGTAAAACTCTGTGGCGGAAAATCGGGGTCATATGTCAATACAAACACTCCTTTCCTTGTGATATTTGAATGTTGGAATCAATGACAACATTTTCAAATCATTGTGTTTGCCGATGAGCATATCATGCATCTAGAGGAATTGGCTCCAATGTGAAGTTCACCAACCCATCGTAGCAGCATTGATGGTGAGTACAAAAAAGATGAGTGCAATGCCAACTAGCAAGCAGTAGTAATTGCCTTTTGCATTGAATACTGGAGGGGAAGACGGTGCCATGGCATAAAGATTGAAAAATATTTTTACACTGGCTAGCTTCTTCTTGATGGAAAATTATAATGTGTGGATGATCGGACATCTAGACCACAGTCCGGATGCTCTTACGTGGCCGTCTATCACATGACGGCCTATTTGGACAGCCGTTATCCACACTAAAATAATCTCTCCTTGACATTCTTGTGGATGAGAGAGAGCAATATATTAGTATAGTATTACCACACCATAGAAGAATTAATGCAAAGTTTATTGAGATGTTGTTGCAGCAAAGTGGATGTTAGGAGCATGGATGAGGAGGCGATTGGGATGCAGCAAAAGCTTCGCACTCAAGAGATGCATGATCACTCTGAAGATGCCCGGAAGGAAGGAGAAGATGGTGGTTTCCGGCAAAGGTTGGATAGGGCTGGTTTCTGACAAGGTGTGGCTAGCAAAGTGAGGAGTCAATGCTGGCGAAAAATAAGTAGGGAGAGAGAGGGCTTCAATTTTGTGTGTGAGAAAAGGGGAGAGAGCTGCTAGCAGGGGTGTAAAAGAGTCACTTGAGCTCGAGTCACCTCTAGCCTAAGTTTGAGCTTGATTCATTAATCGAGTTCAAGCTCTAGCTCGAGCTCAAATGTATGGGTTCAAACTGCTTTTTAATTATCGAAGAGAGCCAAATTATCATTTTATGCTTGTATCATATTAGAATGAATAGTTAAGAGATAAATAATAATAATTCACTAAATAATTATAATTCTTTAAACAATAATAAATCACTTGATATAAAATAATAAATATCATTCGAAAAACATTTTCAATAATTTATCGATAGTTTTTGAGTTAACGAGTCAAGTCGCGGATGGCTTGAGCTCGGTTTATTAACTCATCGAACTTAGCTCACGAGCTACTTGTCGAGCCAAAGCCATGGCATGGTTCACTTACACCCCTAGCTGCTAGTTTATACCTCTCGAGAAGAGAAGGAGAAGGTTATGGCCAAACATGTTTACATAATAGATATGGACTTGCCATATTTTTGTGATAGGGGGGTAAGAAAAAGGAGAATAAGTGGGGCTCATTTGAAAGAGATATTTCAAGTTTTTTTTTTTTCAAATTAAAGGTTGCATTTTTAAAATTTATAATATTGTATAATTTTAATATAAAAGATTATATAAATCATATAAATATATTATATATTTGTATATTTATATAAGTTATATAATCTTATATATTAAGGCTATGAAATATTATATAAAATTAAAGGTATCTCCTACCCCCCTCTCATTAAAATATGATAAGTCCTTATAGACCTTTTGACACAAGTCAAATAAAGTTTAGTTTGCACTTGAAATGGCTAGCTTGAACTATCTCGATAATCCGGACATGCTTACATGAATCATTTCATGAAATGACGCTTCGATAAAAAAATTTTATGTGTGTAGAAATTTCAATAAAATGAGAATATATGTACATGAATTAATCCTAAATATGATTACAAATATGATGTAACTTATCAAATGTAATCTCAAGATCAATGGCAAGGTGACTATGAATAACTAGATTAATCGACATGTATAATTGTGTAAATAACATATGAAATAGAGTCAATCATTAAGTGGTTTTGCTTTTGAATGATTGATGTTTTAATACTTTGATTTTATATTTTAATGTTTGTTATTTTAAGGGTTCTAAAGAATAGTCCTAAATGTACAACCTAGAGATAAACCTATAATTTATGACACCCTACACATCATGAAAATATAAAAATTACTCGGAATGAGTTAAATGACATTTAGTAACATCTTAGAGCAACCTGGTTAAAGGAGGGTCTCACGGTAGAAGGCCAGAAGCCCCACTTATCCGATCAGATACAATCATTCGAGCCAAAAGCAACGAGGTCAAAGACAACCGAATAATTCAAGCCCAAATCCATCGAGCTAAAATGAGACGAATAGGCATATGAACCTACCACTATAAGAAAGCTAATTGTAAACAACCTACTTTTATATAGATCCTACTCGAGGAAGATTCAATTCCTCAATACCATTAACTATCCCACGAACACCCCAAAGGTTCAAGGTCTTAGTTATTCCTTGAGCCCCCTTGTTAAGGAGTGATCTATCTATCATGTTACGATAATTCACCTCTGCCCAATAGCCTAACATCAATCAGGCGAAAGGAGTTCCCACCATGAATTGAGGGTCATAGTCATACCATCCCAACTAATCATCAATGTCTAGCCGATCAAGTAAATATTGTCGACCCAAAGGCAAACCCAGTCGACCGAGCAAGCCTTACAAAGCCAAACCCTAAAGTGCTAAGTCGATTGAGCTAGCTGAGCAATAAACTCATACATATAAAATACCCTGAATATCATGTAACAAAGAAGTGATAGAAATCTAACTTTATATAATGTACCATCTCTCCTTTAAAAAGAAGTTCATTTTAATAATAGACAATATGTATTATTTTTCATTATTATGCACACTTCTCTCTACTTATCTCCCTCTAGCTCTATTCCCTCAACGTAAATCCCTAAAATTTTGTTTATTAAAGAATGTCATATGAGACCTAAATGAAAAATTAAGGAAATAATCCCACCACTAAAACCGAAACACAATATAATTAGCTTTATTACCAGTCAATATCAACATCATTAATCTTATCTTATCATCTTAGCCACCATAATATGGACCCACCCAAGAATTTGTATGCACTTGCATTGATACTAATCAAACAAAAACTTTTTCAAAGACAAATCATACAATTTGAATAATTTGACTGCATACCTCCGAGTAGTATAAATTCAACAAATTTGACAAATTGAGAACATTCAACAATATATATATCATTGCATTCCATTAATATTTCTAATGTGGCCCCAAATTGCCTCGTGTAATTGCACTTAAGTGAGGCATAAAATGCAATTAATGTGACCCAAAATCTACCATCCAACCACCACAATTTCTATATCTTCCAACTATGTTCCTTTCAAATCAATTAATTATAGAGGTCATTCAATTAGGCTTCCCCCCATTCATAATTTAGGATGATAAGCTGATTTTTAGAGGTGAAAACTATTATAAAATAATTGTAGATTTTAAAAAATATATTAAAATATAGCAATTTATTTGTTTGTTGTTGAAAAATATATTTAAATATTTTTTAGTTGAATTAAAGTAATTTTAAATATATACTTTATCTATCCATTAAAAATAATTATTTCATTTTCTAACTCAAAATAGATTAAAACGCATATATATCACTTTCTATAACTTTTTGATTTTTTCATCATAGAAAAAATCAAACTAAATCCTTCCCAAAAAAAAAAAAAAAAGCAGTAGAAGATGATGAGAACAAAAGCAAGGCAGATTAAGATAATAATCAAGAAATTAACTCACTAATCCATTATATTAAACCAACTTACCCGGACAAAATCATCTCACCCCGCCCGGAGAGATCACACAAAACTAGACAACAACTTACATTAATAAGAAAAATAAAATATTAAAACAAAAGTCGCCATTAATAGTACGGATAAAAGCTTTACTCTAAGAATCCAGTTCTAGTGAGAACTGCATTCCTCACTCTACGTTGATCTCTTCCTTTAAGTGTCCTTCCTTCTCCGTCACAAACAGAAAAAGAAGGGATCTGATTCCTCTCCATCTTCTTCGCAATCCACTCGTGCGGAGGAACTCTGTCTTCATCTTCACCTTCTTCATCTTCCCATTCGCTGTTACTGAATATTTTAGACCAGTTGGGAATTGCAACAGGTGCGGATTGCTGAATCAGTGCTGCACTGCTCCTCTCTTCCCCGACTGTTTTAGTTGATTTTGGTATCTTACTGTAACTTAATTGATTAATCAACAAATTCGATTATAATAGAAAATAAAAGTTAATAATTTTGCAGTACCTTGAAGCAGGGGAGGCTTTCATCGACAGGAAAAAGGAGGCATCTTTGAGCTTCCTGGTCTTCAATTTATTGTCTTTTGTTTCTTTCACCATAGCCCAGACCTCCTCTTCATCAAATTCTTCCGCCATGACAAGAGATGCTGAACAAAATCGGAACTTGAAAGATTGAATGGATAATTCTGCGGAGGAGCTCCCAAGGCATGGGACTTTATGACAGCGGAGCTTAAAAAAAAGGGTTTTGGGGCTGAAATACAGAAACCGAGGAGTGAGAATATCTATGTACAACTGTTATCCTTATCTGTAGAAAACGAGGACAGAGAGAGCCGGGCAGGAGAAAGAGGAAAGAGGTGTTGAATCTCTGAAGAAAGGATTCAGGCGATTGGCTAATGGAGATTTGAAATTCGTGAAGATGATGGAGAGTGAGAGGAAATGGACTGTCGCCTGACTTCTCTCTGTTGATCTATCTGAGGTCTCTCTGTGTTCTCTTTTTTGAAAGAGGAGAAGTGTTATTTTCACCACCTTTTAAGTCAGGTCCACCAATTTTTTATATTTTCACCAGCATTCCTTTATAGATAAATAATTGTATTTGTAGCGTTCAATATCCTTGGATGTAACAAGTATCTATTAAGATTAGTGTTTATATGTAGATTTTTTATAATAGAAAATTAAATAAAAAATTTTGATATAATTATCAATTTTTTGTCAATTAAAATAGTATTTTTCATTTACTATTGTAAGATTGTGTTTTAAATATATTTTGAGAGTTTAAGTTAACAGAATGAGAGAATAAAATGAACCAAGAGTTACTGTGAAGAGCATCGATGAGTCTAAATGAGTTGTTTCCCTTTGGTCATCATTTTGTATTTTATTTATAAGAACTTATTTGGTACAATTACAGAAAAAAAATTGTGAAAACTATTTTTAATGTAATTAATGCTTTGATTAATTGTATGAATTTTATTATATATTTATATTACAATTTGAATTTTGATATGACGGTAATTGATCGATCAATTAACTAGAATGAGGCTGAATAAGGCGATAGACTGGTTGGCGATCGTGTCATGTGTTTGGTCGACCAAGGCGTTCAGTTGAACAATGATCTCATCCGCCACAACAAAAGCAAGTCAATTATCCCATCACAATTAGGGTTTTCTATCTGCTTTTCGGTCGGTTGGCTGGTTGATGGATGAATCAATTTGTTTTTGTGAGGTGAATCATGGCTTGCTTTTTCACTTTGGCTTAAGTTTTACGGGGGCCTACGTCTCGTCTACCTGATCGGCTCGTCATCTCATCTGGATATCTCTATTTGCAAGGTCTTAGGCGGATCTTGTCGTTGCATGTATGAGGCATCTGATGAGACTTGCTGCTAGGATGAGTTACACCTCGCTCTTGGAGAGTATTGCCGCTATCAGGCGAGGAACCATCTCAGCTTTGACTTGTCATGAGTTTACAGACACGGCTTCACCTACTTGGCGGTGACTTATTGGTCGGTTGTTTACTCTTAGGGGAAGCTTTTATTTTTGACCGTTTGTTTTCTTTGAAATTCATGTCGGTAGCACTAGTGTATACAACTATGTATGTTAGTCAAGATTTAATAGGATATTTTAATTAACCGGCTTAAGCTATATGTTCTCAAATGTGAAATTTTAAACGTTAGATATGCAAATACATAAAATGTGTGGTATCTACATAAATGTCACAAAAAAATGATATAGAAAATAAAGTGTGAATAAGTGATTAAAGAAAGAAATAAAGGGGAAGAGTAGAAGAAAGTAATAGGGAGAATAATGTCTAACAAGCATCGTTTCATTTCAATTAGGTGATGATTTCATATACAAAGTACGTCGGTAGGATTCGAGTGGAAAAGAGAGAAAATTAAACATTAGAGGACGTAGGGTCATGAATAGTTCGTGAGTCCATACAACCATATAATTTGAGAAACACTTTATTAGGTAAGTGAAGGAGTTGGAAAGGAGTATATAATTTCATATTTTGTGTCACTTTTTTTTATAGATCTCTCATATTTCCCACACCCTCCCCTCCCCTTGACAACAAAAAACAAAAAACATAATAGAAAATGATAAATCGTAAGCTATATTGTACGTGGCCTGTTGAGACTTATCATTGATAAGGTATCATCATGGTTGTCAGGAGACTCATAAAAGTACATGAACGATGATGGGTTGGAATGTGCAAGCAACCTTGAAGGATTGTTCAAGGAAGTTGTTGGCGTGGCTTATTAAAACCTACGAGTTTGGCGAGAGACACACATCAAATCCTTCAAAGAGGCGACGGGTCTTAAAGTTATACTTCAATGGATGTGATCAAGCGAATACAATTTGCATGATTGCATGCAGCAAGGCTTTAGGTGAATGGCGATTGGACTCAATCTTGGTGCGTTTCTACTTTTGAATAGTAATATATATTGTAAACATCATAATAACACTTAAATATCTTAGAAGAGTCGTGAAGAATATAAACCTTTGATGCGAAATATATGCTTAATATTTTTCAATAAAAAAGCAACATTATGAGGTGCATGCAATATTATTTTTAATTGAGGACTTAAATTTAATTTATGCACAATAGAAAGAAAAAGGGCATCATAAGTTATGAAAAAATGACTTCAAATTGAAGCAATGGATAATATCAAAGTGAAATTTTTTACTCGATGAAACTTGTATATACGAGAAAATATTATGTTTAGTAAACCAAACGTGCGAGCAATGGCATAAATCTTACCACGACATCGGACTCACGATATAGTTCGATTCAGGTTGCCATCTGTTTGTCGAGAAAACAGGCATACAAATGATTTTAAGTTTATTTTGAGTTGTTGAGTTTTTATTTGATCGTGCTCAATTTATTTTAGCTTGAATTGATTAATATTGCCATAACATTTTTATATTAATTTTGTATGACCTTTTTAAAACAGTTTTTTTTTTAAGTCATTCGAGCTAATTTTGAGCCGAACATACACTGAAGTGAACAAAACAAATTCGAACCGAGACAAACAAATACTCATTATTCGAGCCATTGTCAACACGAATAATTTTGAACGAGCTGAGCACTAACAAGCACTGGGCTCATTACACTCCTAAATAAATTAGCTAAATACAAAGTAATAAGGAGTTGTCCTCTATTAATTTTCAACATAAGGATTATCAAAATTCTTAAATTACATAAGAGACCAAGTAAAACTTTGAATCTCTTTTGAAATATACTTTTTACATACCCAATTAAAATGTGAAGTATAATAGCTTTATTTGATATATCATGGGTCTACTTCGTAAAATCATTTTCATGAATAGGAATTTGATTATGTAAAACAACAATTTTTTTTATTATCACAATTCACTATTTATAAAATTATTAATTTATTGTCCATATCTGCCAAATGTCACTTGAAATTATTATTTATTAATTGTCACAGAGTACCTTCATCATTGAATGATTAAATTAACTTCGAATTTCAATGATCATATTTGAAAGTTTTGTACCATCATTTGAATGGTCAAATCGAATGTTTTAATGAGAGGAATCCAATGAGCCTAAAATCACTCAGTTTTAAGATCATCATTCAAATTACCTCAATGAGGATCAATATGGGTTTTCTAATTACGTCGTTGGGGAAGTTGTTCACAAAATGACTAAAATGTTCCAACTCCAAAGACTCTAAAGGGGAGTGGAAGAAGTGGAATTTCATAGCCTGTTTGGACTGAAGACCCGTTAATAACTCACGGGCTCCGTAGCCCCTGACCACATTTCGTGGGTCACTGTTGACCACCGTCTATCGTCTCTTTTTGTCACCGTGGACCACCGATCGCCGAACAACGGCGACCCCTGCTTGCAAATGTAGCATCTGAAATATGATTGTAACGTGTAACGCATGTACTAAAAACACAACGTTAACATTCAGTCTTTGTAACTGCCAACCACTGTGATCATCTTTACCAAAGACAACCAGACATCGACGATCTTTGTTTACGATTGTCATAGTTTGATTACATTTGTTCGTAACTTCTATCGTGTTTTATATGTTGTATACAAACAAAAATGGTATATAATGTAAACTAGTAACCCAACTCTCCCAGTTCTAAGAAAAGAGTGCACCTTTTTACTTACCCATTTTTTGTGGATTCCTTCATTTGCTCTACATCATGTAGTGTTTTCTCTGTCCTGGTTTTTTTTCTAGTAAAATACGCAGGTGCCTCATTCTGCTCTCTTTTTGTTATCTATATGTGTGATGGATTTTCGTGCAACACTAAAACATTATATAATCACTCAACCATTCTAAATTTCCGGCTCCCAATCAAAATGATTTTTTTTTTTTCTTTCTTCCAAAAATATAATGATGTGTTGAACAATTTTCATATTTTTGAAATATATTTCTCATCATGAAGCATTTCAAATAGAATCAGTGGAAATTGTTTGTCATCAACATGATTTTCTTGTCCTTAATTATGTTGTAAGTCTTCTTTAGATGACATTTGTATTAACTAAGAAAAAATAGTAGACATATTTACACAATTTTGTTTAAATGATTTGCAAATTACAACTCATGAATATAATTAAGAACTAATCATAGATAATTAATAAAAAAGGAGCGCATTTTAGTTATCTATTAATTAGAAATTTTTAAGTTTAAGCCTTCCATGTTAAACTAATCAATTGCTAAAAACCAAAAATAAGTATTGAAGGAACAATTTACTTATCTTTGGTGCAATTTGCATAGACACCCCATACATTTCCTATGTATTTACACTTCTAACATCTAAACTCCTTTTTTTTTATGTATTTACACTATCAAATCTTGGATTTGTAAATATTTTTATACTTTTTGGTTTTAGGGTTTAGGGTCGGTTTTAGGGTTTAGGGTTAATGACGGTTTTTATCTTCTTTTAAGATGAGTCCATTTGACCCTAATACTTTTGTGTTAGATTATTGAATGTTCCACTTTTTCACTGCAAAATATTTGGAATCAAATTGATTGGCAAAGCCTTAGGAGGCAAGATCCGGTTTCCAATGCATTGGTTCCTTAACTCCATTGGCAATAAGTGCAATTAAGAAAAAGAATACATATTTAATTAGATTGTTTTATGTCATTATAATATTTCACATGGAGAAATTTTTTTTAAAAAAAAAACTTTTTTTTTAAAAAAGTTATTATTGGTATTACAAACTTTTTAAGGAAAAAATTAAACTTGACAATTTTTATAGATAGTTTTGTAAAAGAAATAATAGTTGAATAGAGGAGGATTTGAATGATAGAAGTGAAAAAATGGTTCACTCTTAAAATGCCAAATACAGTTTTCATTGTGTATTTTGGCTAAGGATAATGCCGGTCATATAAGAAGATAGGCTTTGAAAGTGGTTCCACAATGGTGGTGGCTGCAACGACAACCAGGGGATTGTAGTCTGATGGTGGTGGACAAGTGGGGCTTGGGAATTCTCAAGATCTTTGATTGCTTTTGTGTCTTCTTCTCAAAGTCTAGGGTTCTCCATTTCAAGTGAAAAGTAAGGGGTCTATTTGTAGATTTGAGAGTGGCATTCTTAGGATTTGTTTGTGTGAAATACTTTATAGAGAAAAGAAGAAGAGGCGGGGAACAAAAATAGAGGAAGAGAAGCACAAAGAAAAATAGGAACAAATATTTATTTAATGTATTTTATTTTAATACAGCTTAGTTGTATATAGAGGACTCAATGTCCATATATACACATTTGAGATGGCAAACTTGTAAATAGCATAAGGGATAAATTAGTCATTATACATAACCAGTAAGTAATATAAAAAATACTATTTATTTTGTGCAGCAAGCTCTCGCGAGCCGAGAGGTAAACTTCGAACCCCACCTTCAAGGTGATGGTCGAGAGATGAGAGACCGCCAGCTTGTGAGTAAGATCATGACGATGCTTAATTGGAAGAGTTTTAGTGAGTATAGCAGCAACTTGATCTTTAAGGTATTGTGGATCTATGTGCTAAGTTGAAGATGATCTCTTATGAAATGATAGTGTATTTCAATATGTTTGGTCCTTGCGTGAAATATGGATTGTGAGCTGAGGCTATCGCCGAGGTACTGTCGCTGTAGAGAGTGGCAGTCACAAAAGGGGTTCTGGTAATTTCTTTTAGGAGTCTTCTAACCCACGTAATTTCTATAGTTGTTATGGCTAAAGCGGGGTATTCGGCTTATGTTGAAGATCTGGCCACTGTGGGACGTTTTTTTTCAGACCATGATAGAAGATTTGATCCAATATATGTGTAGTAACCAGAGATAGAACGACGATCTATTGTATCACTTACTTAGTCTAAGTCTGCATAAGCTTTAAAACCCACTGGGCCGGAAATAATGAGATTCCAATGATGTAGAGTTCCTTTTAAATATTGTGATAGACTTTTAAATTTTTGAAAATAAATGGAATTGGGTTGATGCATCTGCTGACTTAGATAATCAACAGTGAAAGAGATAGCCAGAAGAGTAGCAGTAAGGTCTTGGAGTGAACCAATAACTTGTCGATACTTGTTCGGATCGAAAATGGGAGTAGAAGACTGAGTTTGTTTATGTTGATAGGTGGAAAGTGGTGTGAGAACCCGTTTGGCTTGCAACATGCTTGTATTATTTAAAAGAACTTGCAAATAGATTGTTTGAGTTAAAAAATAGCCTACGAGAATTTTATAAAAGTGAAGCCCTAGAAAATGCGAGATGGGACTGAGATTTTTAAGATTAAATCGATGACTGAGAGTGGTGATTAAGGTAGTAATTACATGCGGGGTACTGTCTGTAATTAAAATGTCATCTACATAAATGACTAGATAAATACCAATGTTAATGTGATGATAAAGTAAAAGTGATGGATCGACAGTGCTTAGCATAAATTATTGAGTGTATAAGAATTGGCAAAATGTGAAATACCACTTCCTTGGTGCTTGCTTTAAACCATATAATGCTTTTTGAAGTTTACAAATTTGTTGAGGATGATTATTATCAATAAATCCAGGCTAACACATAAAAACAGTTTCATCTAATTAACCATGCAAGAAAGCATTGGTGATATTCAGTTGTATAATTTCTCATTTATGATGTGTGGCTAAAGCAATAAGAAGTCTAATAGTGCGAAATTTTGCCACTGGACTAATTTTTCATTACAGTCGATACCTTGCTATTGTTTAAATCTTTGTGCGACTAACCTGGCTTTGTGACTAGCTATAGTACCATCAGCGTCATATTTAATTCTAAAAGTCCACTTGTTGTCTAATATATTTTGATTTGTAGGAGGAGAAAGAAGAAGCCATGTTCTTTGTTGTTGAAGCACCATAAACTCATATGGCATTGCTTTTCTCCGGTTGTAATGTTAAGATGTTTGTTTCTATGTAGTTGGTGTAATGTCAACCTCAATAATGTGTTGAAGGTTTAAACTTTATTTTTGTTTTAAAGTTCCAATTTGTGACTGTGCAACCATATGATGCTTCTTTTGTGCAGGTGTAGGAGAAGACGTGGGCGGTGTGGGTGAGAAGGAGGAAGAAAGGGAAGTGGGCATTGGTTGAGGGTAAATCGGTGGGGGAAGGTGTTGTTGGGAGGAAAATTGGGGTGGGACACTTGTGGAAAGTTCAGAAACAGTTGAAAGTAGTAAAGAAGGAGGGCAAATGGTGGTAGTTGGCGAAAATATTGAAGGAGAAGAAGATAGAAGAAAATTCTGATAGAGAAAGTTATTTTTCCAAAAAATAACATGGTCAGATATAATAGTTTTGTTATTCTGAACATCGTAGCATTTATATCCTTGTGGTGTAAGTCGTAGCCTATAAAAATGTGTTGGCGTCAATTTTTTAAGTCAAATATGTAGGGTGTCCACTCGACTAGGTCGGGATGATTCACAACTCATTCATAGCATTCCGTAGCTCAAGACACCCATCTGAGACCTCTGGTACATGTTCAAGGCATGAAACCAAGGTCTGCAATAATTCGTCTATCCTGGGAGAATCTGTTGTTGAGCTGGCCTACTCAAGATATTGGACATGTTTGATGTCCATTATGGTGTACAGAGGTCCCTTTGTATCCATTCGGAGCCTCCCCAAGGTTAAGAGAAGTCATGCAGCCCTCGTACACATGCTACGAAAAAAAATAGGGCTTGAAAGGCCTTACCAAAATAAATTTATAAAATAAAGTCTCCCTATCTAATTGAAATAAACTTTTGTAGTCATACTCAGTCTATCCAATATATATATATATATGTGTGTGTGTGTGTGTGTGTGTGTGTGTGTGTGTGTGTGTGTGTGTGTGTGTGTGTGTGTGTGTGTGTGTGTGTGTGTGTATTTATATAAACACATAGTATTGGCCGTAATTTTCTTCTTTGGACAATGCCCCACAATATTCTTATTATAAATTTTTGTATTCAAATAATGTAATATTTAATATTATTTCAATATTTTTTATGAAAATAAATATTCTAAATCTTATTATAATGTGGACATTCAATCAAGATGATCATCACACCATGTGCTTCTCCTTACAAAAGCCAAGCACTAGTGTCTTATTATAATAAAATCATGTTAATGTTCCATTGTTATATGCAT
This sequence comes from Phalaenopsis aphrodite, assembly GCA_003013225.1. Lineage (NCBI taxonomy): Eukaryota > Viridiplantae > Streptophyta > Magnoliopsida > Asparagales > Orchidaceae > Phalaenopsis > Phalaenopsis aphrodite. The sequence continues at coordinate 77,926 of NEWO01000253.1, read as the reverse complement.
ATGTCCATTCCTTATAATGTTCAAGAGCTATTTGAGCTATATATATGAGAGAGAGAGAGAGAGAGAGAGAGAGAGAGAGAGAGAGAGAGAGAGAGAGAGAGTCTTACATACACACCTCATAATTTGTATATTTATATGTTTAACATCTAAACCTTCATATTTACATTTATAATATTTTGATGTCATGAAACTAATTAAAAAAATGTGTACTTCACTTTTGAAAGGTAATGATAATAGTCATAGTTTTGATGTAATATTAAAGATTTGAGTGTTATGTATATAATACAAAAGTCTAGGTGTTACTGTTATATATATATATATAGCTAGCTAAGCTCTACGACGTTGTTGACGTAGGCTCGTATAGTTTGCTCCCCAATTACAATAATTGCATGGCTACCTAGATATTATGTTGATAAGATAGAAAGGGTGTAAACGTGTAAATGAAGCTTCAATTAGGGGTAATTAATTTCAATTTAATTACTATTAAAAAATAATTGAAACTTACATTTTGAAAAAATGAGTTCAATTATTGATTTGCTTGAATTTTAATTGAATTTAATCTCATTCTTCAACTTAGAAGAGGGGGGACAATGGGGCATCAATAATGAGTACATTGTAGTAAAAATTAGTGGGGTGAATCAAAACCTTGTTTGTAATGGTGTTAAAAGTTATTAAAAGTGGGGGACAATTCAACATTAATAGTGAGCACATTGTTGTTAAAATTGCTAATAATATAATTAAACTAATTAGGGGCATTTACATAGATTTGTGCAGACTTCTCCTAGGTTTGACTTTGAGGGATTCTTGCTTAGTTTTTTGTGAATTAAGGGCCGACAATATCAAAAATCTTCTCTTATAATCCATTAAGTTATAGTCCATATGTTGTTGCAGAGCATGTGGAAGCATTGTCATGTATAAGTTGTTTGAAGGCTCGCACTTGCTCCAATAACTTGGTGATGTCCTATTAAGTATAGATCAACTTTAAATCTATAGGCTTGTTTAATTTTTATTCTTACAACATATGAGGAATGTCAACTATTGCCTAATTATCCCTTATAATGTTAAACAATATATAAAATAGTCACATATCTCAATATTACAATTTTCATATTACCCATTAGAAAAAATATATCAACATATCTCTCAGCGCGCGAGCGCACAGACACACATATATCTATGTATTCATGCATGCTAACAATTTTAGCATTCTCGAAAGAGCATTCATAAATTGATTTTGAGTTGAAATAAGGCACACATATATCATTGCCTATTTTGATAAGAATTCTTTCAATTGACTTTACAATTTAACTAAAATAGTTTCCATTTTTTAATTTGTCAATTGACTCTATTATGGAACCTCACTTATGGTCATTTTTAATACAACGTTGACTTTGACGCCAATTTTGATGTATGAGCTCTTAAAATCTAAGATAGAATGTACAGTGAAACCAATGAAAAGTCATATTTTATAGGTTACAAACTAGCAATCTTTTCTTCGAAATACGTGTGATGCCTCGAGATTCATGTCAGATGTTGAAAATTTGTTGATGACATATCAAGGAGAAGCATGCTAATTATTCCACCCACAATGTTAAGAGGTTTATCTCGCACAATTTATGATGGTGCATGTTATTATTTTGAATTTCTTAGCTAACAATTTCAACCATTAATTCATGCAACCAACAAATATATATATATATATATATATATATATATATATATATATATATATATATATATATATATATATATATATATATATATATATATATAT
>NEWO01000253.1:63776-75697 GCA_003013225.1 Phalaenopsis aphrodite | reverse complement strand
TATATATATATATATATATATATATATATATATATATATATATATATATATATATATATATATATATATATATATATATATATATATTCAATTATAAGCTCTGATTTCAACAAAAATATTTACTAAACATCTCAACAATTCAAGCCTAATGATACTGAAAGTGATCCCATCCAAGTCTAAGTAAGCCCATATCAATCACTTGAAGTGTAGTTGGTGCTTCTGAGTGTTAATTAAAGATTTTGCATGCTTATTGTTAAATTGAGCGGCTCAATAGGAGGAATCCAAGAGTCTGAAATCAATTAACTATGAGATTGTTAAGGATCAAGGGAATCAACTTGGATCATTCGACAGATTTCTTAGAGAGTCTTACCACCAAAATGACCCTCTTATAAACTATTAAAAATCTCTCATTCTTCACTTGCAGGGGGAGGAGAAGAAAAGAACGAGTTGACAACTAAAGCATTGCCCGTGAAGATAAATACAAGTGAACAACCACCAGTCATTATCGACCACCACCAACAACTAATGCAATCAACGACGATTATTGTAACCAACAACTATAACTTTCTTCGCCAACTATCACTATTGTAGACACGTTCTATAATATTTATAGCAAATTATGGCTATTGTAGCCACTAACTACACTTGTTGTAGTCCAACAAGGGCTTTTGATAGCCAACTACTAATATTATAACCACCTACTACAATAATTGTGACCTAACTAGGACTGTTGTGATCAAACTACATCTGTTGTAATCCAAATTACACTGACTCAATTCTGTTCTCCATTAAGTAGCATTCAAACAATCAAGCTTAGGAAATCTGTTGCAGTTAGCAGTAAATAGATTAATAGCCCCTAGTACAAGATAATTCAACCAATGAATAATACAGAAAAACTTACCTAGCTCACGGAATACCAAACTGAGTAGCAGTTTTAAGGGAAATCATGGCTAATAAGCCATGGAGTAGAGTTCCAATTTCTGATCCGGGGTCATATGTAATAATTAAACAAAAAAATGTCTTCTTTTAAAAAAAGATGTGCAATAAAGTGGGAAAATATGTCATGATGTGTAAGAATTGATGCTATAATTTACCATTTATCTCCTTTTATGGTCAGGATATTTGAAGATTTAAATGTCATTCACTTTTATCTCCTCTTATGGCTAATTCAAGAAGATTTAAATACATGCATTCTATTTCTATGTATTTAGATATCTAACACCTAAACTTCTATGCATGAAAAGGTATATTTCATCTTTTACAATTTAAAATAGTAGTATTTTTTATGTAATGTGCAAGAATTGGGCGGTATAAATGTAAAAAATAAATTTAGATGTTAACAAGTTAGCAGAAATACTGGTACTCAAATTCATTTTCAGCTGAAAAGTACAAATGGATGAGGCCCAATTGTTTGATTTTTCTACAGCAATATATTATTCAACTATATGAATTTGGAGTAAATACTCTTATGTATCTCAACAATCTCTCCTTCCCCTCTAATGAGATTTGTTCACACCATCACTCCCCTCAAACAAGAGCTCTTAAACATTATCAAATATCAAGCACCAAATCTAGCTTCCCCTATCTTATCAAAGAAACAAAGGCTCATGAAAGATATAGGCGTAGCACAGTCATGAATTGACAAAATAACAAAAAAAATTTAAAAATTGCAGTTAGGAACCAACATTATCTGCTTTCATTTATCACCAGTACTTGAAACAATTAGTTTATACATATTTAGATTAAAAAAAAAATCATTAACAAACACAAACAAAATACAAACAATTAAAATATATCTAACCATAGTCACAAATTTTATAAGATGGCAGTGAGACCTGCAATGTTTTATGGCGCAGAATAATGACTTTTATAATAGAGACATAAAACTAAGTTCAATTGTTGCTGAAATGAGAATCCTTAGGTGGACGAGTGTTTTGGCACTTTGAGAGAGTGCCAAAATGCAAAACGTATGTATTCGTGAAAGGCTTGGTGTGGCTGCAGTGGCATCTGGTTAGGTCGCATTAAACGTCAATCATTTCATGATCCGGTTAGGAGAGTAGATGTTTTAGATTTGACTTATGTTAATAAAGGTGGAGGTAGACCTAAAAGACTGGGAAAATTGTATAAAAATGATCATAATTTATAAGGATTAAATGAAAATATGACACTCATAGGACAAAATGGAGAAAAATTATTCATGCAGCAGACCACACCTAGTGGGACAAAGGCTTGTTGTTGTTGTTGTTGTTATATGCTCACAAATTTTGAAGAAGCTCACCGGTAGGAGAATCAACAATCATAAAAGTATTCAAAAAATAGAAATAACTATATCTAAAAATCTCTGAAAAACAGCTTGTAATTTGTAATCATAAATCAAAATTTCATAAATGGAACAAGTATATGAACACGTAGATTTTTCAAGATTTCTCTTATTAAATGGAAATCATATCAAGCATTAGTTCTTCATTCAGAACCGATTTGGTAGAAAGAAAAAACTTCCCTTTAAACAGAACCCAGAAATCATCAGATTATATAAGGGCATCGGCTCCAGCAACAATCTCCAAAATCTCACCAGTAATCTTAGCCTGCCGTTGCCGATTATAAACAACGGAAAGACTCTTCTTCAGCTCAATAGCATTATCCGTCGCGCTGCTCATAGCGCTCATCCTCGCCGCAAGCTCACTCGCCAATGACTCCTGAAGAGCTCTCAGAATCTGGCTGTTCAGATACAGGGGAAGCAAAGCATCCAGAATCTGAACAGGATCCTGCTCAAACTGTAAAATTGGCGAAAACGCCGGCGTTGGAGTCCTCACCGTCTCCCTCTCCACCGTCAATTTCCCCTCTTTGGTCGTCAATCTGAAAAGCTCATCCTCAGCAGCATCAACACAGACGCCATTGATGTCGCAAATCTCGCCCTTCGGTGAAAGGGGCAACAGTGTGTGAATCACTGGATCGGATTTCACCAATGAAACGAATTTCGTATACAAAAGCTCGACTTTATCAACCTCCTCGGAAACAAAAAGGGAGAAAACGTCATCCGCTATGGCTTGCGCGTCTTTGGTAGTGGGAAGGTTGCCGAGCTCAAGAAATCGGTCTACGGGAATAAAAGGCCGGCGTAGGAAATAGGAATTCCCCTTTTTCCCAACCGAAATGACAATGTAATCGAGCCCTAGGGATTTGATGTCGGCGATACGTGCAACTGCCTTTTTTATCACGGCGTTGTTGAATCCGCCGCAGAGGCCTCGATCGCCGGTGACGACGACGAGGGCGATCTTGCGAACAGGGCGGACTTTGGTGAGGGGGACGTCGATGTCGTCGGTTTGGAGTTGGGTGTTGATGTTGTAGAGGACTTCGACTAGGGTTTCAGAGAAGGGGCGGGAGGAGACGACGGCTTCTTGAGCGCGACGGACTTTGGCGGCGGCGACGAGTTTCATGGCTTCGGTGATCTTTTGGGTGTTTTTGACGGAGTCGATACGTTCGCGGAGGTCGCGGAGGCCGCAGTGTATGGTGGTGGAGGGGCGAGGATTGGTGGTGGGGGTTAGAGGGGAGGGGAGGAAGGAGGAGAGGGAAGAGTGGGAGGATAGGTGGGAGAGTTTGGGGGAGGGGAAGATGGAGAGGTTCGAGGAAGAAGACATGGTGACACTGAGGTGTTCTGCTCCCTCTCTCTCTCTTTCTCGTTGTGTGTGAGTCTGGGGACGAAGCAAAAGATGCAAGCTTCCTCTCTGTTTCCGTTACTTCTGGGGGAGGAGAATGAGAGGCTGGGGGGAGCTGAAGAGGAGATTGGGTTGGGGAGTTGGGATAAGGGGAGATTTTTGACCGTTGAGGAAGCGCAAAGAAGATTTTATTTATTTATTTGGTTAGGATAATATGATTTGTAAAAGGAAAACAAAAAAAAAAATTATAATGTTTTAAATTAATCTCCACTAATAATATCAGTCTCATTCATCCTCCTATTTCTTCAAGCAATTACATGTGTTCTCATCATCAATAACTTGTATGATTGTCGTCACACATTCCAATCACGAATTTCATCAAAATAACTCTTAGCGCGAGCAATCACCACCAGTCAATAAATATATCACAACTAACTAAATCTTTCACATTTTATAAACAAAGTTTTAAAATTCATTTTATAAACAAAGTTTTAAAATTCATAACTCCTTAAAGTTTTATGACTACTAATTATTCATAATGCTAGATTACTTCAAAAAGATGAGGTTTGCCTCTAAAATGCACCTTTAGTGGTCAATTCCAGTGGCCCAACATTTGGGTTAGGAACTTTCCAAAATTAGGATGAATCGTATATTCATCAATCAAAAGTTTTTTTAAGCACTTCATACTCAGTCAATCTTGTTAAGGTTCTTTGTTGAATAACTTATCATTTCAATTATTTTGACATCCCTTGGTTTAAAAAAGGGTGATTTTTCATTGATGGATCTTTGGCTTATTTACCAATTTAATACTTGTTAAGATGGTTCTTCTTGATGGGCTTCTCAATTAAAGATTTGAAGAATGTGTATCACTCTGCAATGCTTGACAATGGTAAATATAAGAATTGAAACTTAGTTGGAGGCTCAAATGTCAGCTTATGCATTGGAATCTATTGTTTGAGTTTCTCTTTTTCTAGATTGGCAATATCAAATCTTCCTACTAGTGGCAAGATTGGTTTTCTTTGCTTAATGTGGCAAGTTTTATTGAACAAATTACTGCAAAGGAGATTAATCACGAGATGTTTTTGGTAGTAAAAAAAAAAGATAAAAATTTTTTCTCACTTTTAATCTTTCTAACTTCTTAGAAGAAAAGTGGGTACAATGGGCATCTATTAGGCTTTCAAAACAATATTTTAAGGATGATTTAAGTTGGAAGGTTTATATAGGCCTTCTATAGTGGTACAAAGATTATTGGCTATAGAGAACTTATATTCTTCTCATACAACATGATAATAAAGGCAACCAATGATCTCATGTGAAGGCCTGTTATACATGCTAATTATCCAAAGTTTCTTCTTCTTTCTATTAATATATAACAGTGTTAAAAGTTATTAAGATGTCTTTTTTAGAGAACATCAAAATAAGAAATAAATCTATACGAATATTTAATTAATAGCTGATATTATTGGCCAAGAAAAAAATTAAATTGTCTGACAATGGGGGAAACATACTCATATTAGATCATAATGTGCAATGTTGTGTGTAAATACCAAGAAAAATATATTAGACTAACCATCCATGAGCCAATCGACATTGCAGTATCTCAAGGTATAATTTATGAAGGTTCCTAAAATTGGCAACAAATTCAAAGCAAAGTTGTTGATAGTAATCCATTATTAATAGAATTCATGGGTGATATTATATATATATATATATATATATCATAATTAAAACATTCATTGATGTTAATTATATTATATTATGCTTATAATATTCTTACAACAAACATTAATTAATAATAGTGATGCCATAATAATATATGGGCTTTGTTTGTCCAAATAAACATTTTGTTCTTTAGGAATATTGCCCATCTCTATGGGTTTCATTGGGCCTCAGCCCAATAAATCCTGTAGAGTCCCGTCACCGCTATTGAAGCGGTATCGAATTCTCATCCTTACACTGTCCCGGCTCATGTACGCAGTTGCTCTGATATCGCTTCTATCTGAGCTTTTCCTTCAAGCGTTTTCCGCCCTCTTCTTTCTTCCCATACTCCCCCTTTCTCTGTTGGATCAGGTATTTCTCATGTCTAATTCACTAAAAACGTATTATTCCAGTCGAATTTCTGTGTTTTCTTTCATTTTTTTTTATTTGTATGAATGATTCTGACTTGATTCACGCTAGCATTTTGCACCCTGAGACGAATGTTTTCATCGTCTCTTAACGAATTTTTTATGATGTCTGTTTTTTTCATTTAGTTTTGGTTAGACCACGCTGTTGCTGAGATTTTCAAGCATCTCTTTTTGAGATTATGTTTTGCCTGCGAAATTAGGGTTATTCGTGCAGGCAATGTTAATTATTTTTTTTTAGGGCTGAATTTTTCTATATTTTTTTCTAAGGATTTTGTTTATTTTAGACATTAGTGGGTTCCGCAGTGTTGTGCTTGCTGATTTGGGATTTGGTTGATTGGTTTGCACACCGTTTGAAATTTGTTTTATCATTCTTGGTTCTGGAACTGCACGGTCGATATATTTTAAATCTACATTGACTTTCTTTTTCCCAATAATGTCAAAAGATAGATCGGCAGGTTTGTGTTTATCTTAGTTCTCGGATTTGGGAATTAAGTCTATTTGATATGGTTTTTCTTTTTTCTTTATATGAATTATAGCCTTGTTAACTCATCCGTGTAATCAGAAGTAGGTTATTTTGGATTGCTGGTAGAGATGACATTTGAAATTTCATAACTTTTGACTGCAGGATGGATACAAGTTCACCTTTAGAGACTACAGTTGGGTTTAATGAGGAAGATGTGGATTCTCTGGCTGAAAAAGTGGACTTAAATCGATTTAAAAGCAAAGAAACGCCACATGATGAATTTAAGGTTTTCTCAAATGAGGAGGGGGCACAGGATACATCAGTAGCAGTAGAGTTTAATCTTACAGGTTCTTCATTACAGGTGAATGAATTAGAAGAAGCTGAGAGCAAAACATCTGATTATGTAATTGAAAGAGTAGGAAGCCCTGACGAACCCGATGATAAATATGAGAATGATATGGATGCTGATACAGATATTAAAGTCATTGTAGAAGATGACGGCTTGAATCACAAACTTAAAAGTTCCTCTGATCAAGGAGATAATGATAGGGAATACTATAAAAAGCCTTCTACCTCTGTTGCTGTCACAAATGGTAACTATGATCAACTCTCTGTTGACCCTCAGACTGAGGAAGTTGAAGTTAATAAAGAAATGGATGACAGAAATTTGAACCTTAACTCTGAGCTCCGAAATCAAATTGAAGTTGGTGATTACTCCCCCAAGATGGCTACACCTGAGAATGAAAGAATGGTATGGGAAAACTCTAGCCTGCAATCTACCCAGGAAACTCGAAATGTTTCACCATCTTCTAAGAGACGGTTATCTATTTCTGCAGAACGATCTTCTAACAGTCAATCACCTCCCAATGGCCATGCTTCTGCCAGGCTAGATATGTCATCCCCTAGGCTAGATATATCATCCCCTTCAAAGTTTGACGTGAAATCAGCACCTTCTCCACAATGTTCAAAAAGATGGCGTTCTCCATCACCTGAAAAACGTAGCATGGGTAACAAGAGAGCTTCTTCTCGGGACTGTTCATCTCCATCTAAGAGGCCAAAATCTCCTTCTGAAAGGGCATCAAGGAGAGAGCCTCAGCACAAGGTTAATTCTCCGAGGAGACACCAATCACGATCCCCCCGTAAGCATGACTCTCCACGAGGGAGAGGAAGATCAACATCAAAATCACCTTTGAGGAGAAGGGGTTCTCCTAGACTCCAAAGAGACCGTCGGGGAAGTCGATCAAGATCTCCAAATGCAAGGTATCGCAGTATAAGATCACCAAGGTATCCTCAACTTCATTTCAGTTTACATAATTGTTGCTTGAGTTTTTATTTTTTTTTTATGAATTTTAGGCGTTTCAACTTAATTAATTGACAGTGATTGCAAGAAAAATGTAAATTATTTTGAATATGGTATTTTCTCATTAACAATAAGCTAATATCATACAAATTTTACCGACTTGGGTTGGTAAACTTCATGGCTTCTTGTAGCTTGAACAATCAGTTTGGGACTTCAGAATACTATAATCTTTTGCTGAACTTTTAGCTTGCATATACAAGGAAGGCAACAGTTTACTTGTGTTATTTTTAATGCTCGAGACTTCAAAAGTATGCTTTGTGTTTGTAAAACCTTAATATTTGTGTTTTATTTGGTTCAAAAGGTTTTGATTAGTCAAGAAATATGCATTTCGAGTTTCTGACATTTTTTTACAATTATGTTATATTCAATAGCATGGTTATGTAAATGGTGGCAATTAAAAAGATTTAATGCGATTGTAGTATTAATCTGAAAAACACTGCCATTGTCGGGTCCAATGCCCCGGATGCGAAAAGTGGAGGGTTGCATTAGGTACTCGATAGCTAGTGTAATTTTTTTGTCGAAATAATCATGACATGAATCATTTAAATCATTTAAAAAAGGAGTCTTGTAGCCGACCTCACTTAGTGAGATAAAGGTTTGTTGTTATTGTTGTTGTTTTATCAATCTGAAACACAATTTTTTTTACAATCAGAACAAATTTTACTATTTAAGTTATATTGAAGCATGTTTGATACATTGCTTATATTTGTCATATCACATCCCACTGAAGATATGTTTTAATGTCATTATATGCATGGGAGATTAACATGCATTTAATATCATGCTATTTAAAACTTAAGCATATTGAAGTTCTCCTCATTTATCCAACCAAAGACCTTCAAATTCCTTGCAAAAATTTTCTATATCAACTTGTGAAATACGTCCTCATATATCTTACCCATGTATATATGGCAAGCTTCCGATTTATCTATTAATAATTTATTAAAACAAGTTGCTATTTCAAATATGTAGTTGCTTTTTTCAAACTATGTACACAATCATTTTTAATTTCACGAAGGTTCCGTTTTCTTTCATTTCTATAATAATTTTGCTTTGAACTGGAGCTCCTTCTTATTGGTTAAGTTAGAGGTTTGAGGTCTCGAATGAAGCCTCAAGCTCTCCTGCTTTACATTTGGATAGAGTTCAATGTCTGCAACCTCGCTAATTATATATTCTCAAGCTATGGCGATTGAAATTTGAAAGTATACTTATATCAAGAGCTTAGAAAATAATGATCTATATGAGTTTTATCTGTTTTTTTTTTTTTCCCTTACAGCTCGCTCTATATAAAACTTGTCTATGCTGCTGACAAGTATATGAGCATGATGTGTTATCTTGTATTTTGAATAATTGTTATGTATTTGAGTTTTTAACTATGCCTATAGAATTCCAAACAGCATTTATAGAAATTAGAATCTCCACCATGATGCAAATTGTTCATGACTGCCAACTATTATTTTCTCATTTCGCTGTCCTTCCCTGTTGATGTCCCTCTGTTCCTGCTTCCTGATCAATTTGTTGTTCTGTTTGGTCATTGATACCCAGTCTATTGCTATTGTTAAAGCTTAATCCCACTAGTGTCCAGGTTTTAATTTGCTGCTTTTTGCTAATTTTGCAAGCTGCAACCTTATTTTTGTGCTGCTGTGTTTCACACTACTGCATGCTGCCTTTCCTGCTAATTTACTATGCTACCTTCTAACCCCGTTACTTCAATTGCAGTAATTTACTCCATGCTACAGTTCCTTCAGTGCTCCCATATGTCTGTTGTTTTATTTGCCATCTTCTTAGGTACATTCCTTTACTGTAGAGATAGGATCCTTAACTTCATGAATTTCTGGAATTGGACTTTAGGAGAAAGTTTGATGTCGGAATTATATGAAACCTACTGTTTTTTTTTTAGCATATTCATGGAGTTTTCTATTTTTTTTCTTTGTGGGCTATATGTAGATTCTATGAGGCATGTAAATTTCATTGAACAATGAAGGGTGAAATACAATTTCTGCTTTTCTTTTTTCATGTGAATGCTTGCCGAATATTAGTTCATTGAGTGCTTTATAGATGTAGAAAGTGGATGAATACTTCCAGGGGAGATTCCTTGTATCGCTGTGAGGCTTGATTCTTCATTTTTGGGTATTTTTTTTACATTATTCTTGTGCTTTAAATTGTTTAGCTCTTTGTTTTTCTTAGTGATTGAAAATTTATTATACTATCAAGTTAGATATGTGTTTGGGTTCTTCTTGAACTGTGAAGTTGATTAGTCTCTGAATTTTATTATTCGTTTTGTTTTATTGTGAAATTTCAGATTTTGGGCAATTATTAAATTGTTTTTGTGGAACAATATAATGTGTTTGCTGTCCAGAAACTAGAAGCAACCGTTTTTTGCTAAACTCATGAATTAGAAACCTACACATTTTGATTATTATTATTTTTATTTATCTTACATCTTATCTCAAGTTGCATTAAAATCCTTGATCTGTAACCATTTTACTTGACAATTTAGCCTCCAGCATTGCGTTCTTGCACAACTAATGCAGCTTGAGCGTGAAGCTGCATTATTTGCCATATAACACATTCATGTTTAGTATTAGTGGTTTGATTTCTTTCTCTCAACAAACGATTGTTGATGTTGCAAGTTTTAGTACAGAGTAACAGATCCCTAGTTAATATCTAAGTTCCTTTCTATTTTCACTCATTTTTTGCTTAAGCTATAACACCTTTGTAAAGCTTTTAAGTTTGAACAGAGTTCGAGTATTTTTAAAGAAAACTTAAGTATTCAAGTATGTTGGCTGCTGATTTAACGAAATTTTACTGGAGGAACCTTCAAAAATATATAGTTGTAGAAGATGCATGATAAGTTGTGAGTTTTGTGTATGAAAATGATAGAGCTTGTGGTGTTTTGTGACAACTATTTTTGAGAACTGCTCTAGTTAAAGGGCCACATTAGAATCTAAGTAAATAGAGGATCAAGAAAGAAAATGTTAAAACAAGATTCTGTCACCTGCGTTGAGGTAAAGGATTTCTTTAAGATGGAGTTATTTCAACCATATTTAGTTTCCTACAATGTCTGGCTAGTGTTTATTTTCCACATGATTATTGTTATGATCTGTTCCTGTTCTTTTGGTTTTTTATTTTCATGCAGTGGCAAGTCTGATCCTTTTTGTGTCAACTTTGGCTATTCAGGAGGCTATCTCCAAGGCGTAGATCACCTCCAACATATCATCCTCGTCAACGTTCATCAAGGAGGCCATGGTCCCCTCCTCCTAATCGCAACACTGGAATTGGTCGGCCTGGTAAAAATTTATTTATTGCAGGTTTTAGTTATGTGACTACAGAGAGAGATCTGGAGAAGAAGTTCTCCAAGTTTGGTCGTGTCACTGATGTTCGTGTAGTTCGGGATAGAAGGTAATTTAATTGCCCTGAAGACCTTTTGTAATAATTACTTATCCTTCTGACTTTGTCCCAAAGGTCTAAGTTGTCCATTGTTTCATTTGTAGTCAAATTCTGCTGAGCATTCAAAGTTTATTTTGTAAAATTTTACTATATTTTTGACATTTGAAAAATGCAACAATTTCCTGTTTTTCTTGTCTTTATAAATGGTTCCTGACTCTGTTATGAGAATGCTTAAATGCCTGCTTATAGAACTTTGTTATGGCATTGATAAATTCTGATGGAAATGTTTGGTAGCATTCTCTTTCCAGTTTTTCATTGAGCTGTGGTCACTTGTATGCTTCATTTGTTTTATGTGGTATTCTTCTGCGGCGAAGTAATTGTCCTTTTCCACACATTTAGATATGGCAGCCTTCATTGTGCTTGTACATTTTTTTCTTGCTGCATGTACCAACTTTTCTTGTGCACTCTGATGACATTAACATTTTTTTTTTCAATAATAATTTGAATTATGGCATCAACAAGGCTAATTCTTTGATTCTTTCTATCATTTATGATTTATCAAAATGATCATGGCATAGCTTGAGATCAACAGTTTTAACATCATTCGGCCTTATCCATTCTAATGTTTGGGCTGATCTTCTCCGAGTCTCTCATCCCCTGTATCCATCTCCTTTTATTGCTATGAATTTTTTTTAGTTAAATATGTCACTACAATGACAAGATTTTCTTTTAAAACCTTGTGCCATTTACTCATCAATATTGGCATGAAGAATTGGTTTTTTTTTTTCTACAAGAGCTGGGAAGTTATGAAGCATGTTGATGGGGATTCCATTCTTTACGCTTGTAATACTTTGTGGTTACTATGGTGTCATTTACTTTGGCTGGATCATGTAGTTTTTCTTTGGCGGGCCTGTGGAGTGAACTCGGTA
>NEWO01000253.1:18075-62853 GCA_003013225.1 Phalaenopsis aphrodite | reverse complement strand
TACCTATACAAGGTGAATACTGAACAACACTCATGACTTGCTGAAGTCTATAACTGATCGATACATACATTTAGGCGTCAGCTATCTCTTTACATGTAGAAATCTGTACCTTGGCTTTTACTTTGAATGGTTCCATCTTTCTTTTATAAGCTATAGTCATATCTTCAACTTCTTTCCCTTCAATTTTGCCTGCAGCGCTATCTTGGAAGTTGATTATGACTTGGTGCAGTGTTCATAATAGTGGTTATTTTCGTCCTCATCTATTTTATCATGGTGGCCTTTTGCTGATTAATGTATTTCCCTAAGCTGCTAAATTTAGGGTAGAATTATTGTTAGCTATTGATTGGCTTTCATTATTTACGTCCTGCTCAACCTCTTTCATGACTTTTGATGCGCCTCCAGAACGAGAAAGGGTTCTTCTCTTTTGTCACTATATTCCTATTTATACTGTAGCATTCCCTAATGAGCGATGCTTAGAAGCCAACTTGATCTGCAGTTTAATTTCATAGTTGAGTTGTTTGCAGCCTCTCTTATTTAACGCTTCTTCCATTGACATCGAAAATAAAGTGTTCTTTTACGACCAGATCACTTCGAAGCAGTATTGTAGTCTATTATTTTTCACATGTTCTATTGATTGAATGAAATCTTGACTGGGTTCGGCAGTCGGAGTTCTTTAAGATTGCAATGATAGAAGCATCAGGGGAAGTTCCATCACAAAGTGCCTTGTAAAGCAATATGTGAAAAAATAATTAAATGGTAGCAGCAACGAGAAGCACAATTGAATAGTAACTTCAACAATTAAATTGTTGCCGCAGCAACCACCACCAAGCAACAATGCAACAATAGCAGAAGTCACGCGATGCTGCCAAATGAGTAGTTAGACAGTGACATCAGGGGGTTTTTGGATTTGGGAACTCCTGCTATAATACTCACGCCAAACTTCATTTGTAATATAAGCCACAGAACACGTAGTTGTGATCTTATGCATGGCGTTTGGTAGAGAGGAGAGGAGAACCGGAAATGGAGTGATGGGATAATTTTTTTTGCTTTATGCAAAATTTGAAATGTTTAAATTAACAATTACATCAAAGTTAAATATAATTCATACCTTAATAAACTACACGAAAAGAGGAAACTATATCTATAATAGCAACCTATATAAGTTTAAATTAAAATAATTCTAAAAGGAATTTTTCTAACCATTAATTACAAATTCAAAAACAAGCCTATTCTGACAAGTTAACAAATTCAAACTCATTCGTATAGCTTTTAATTGACCATTTGACTGAACCTATAGACTCCTAGTGACATACTCTTTAGTTTCATTGGTGTGATTTGATAATCAACACCAACAATAGCTTTTGTAAAAAATGGACTATTAAAAACTTCAATGAGCAAGATATATTCAATATTTCTATGATATGATGCCCAAATTATGATTATAGATTATTTGATTAATCACATACTAGATTTGACTCGTTCAAGATTGATCTAAAACTCTTCGATTAAGATGTTGATGAAACTAGGTACTTGGCATGCGTAAGGGATATACTTGTTGAAATTTTGTGCATGGGAATTGGTCATATACACTTTAGACACGCTCTTTTGATATGTTTGTTTTCCACTATTGATTTTTTTTTTCTATTTGGTTTCATTGGTCAACACTATGACAGAGATAGGCCCCTTGAAGATCAATACTATATTAGATATTGAGGCTCTACGTAGGCTCTATCTCTTTGCCATCTTTCATCTTTCTAGGGAATACTTATATTCATACGACAATTTATCTTAAATCTTATCAATAGACGGAGCTCTTAATAGTATTGACAAATTTTGCTTTTAATAGGATGATTGTTGTTAGGAAGTCTCATGACATCATGAAGACTTAACTGATGCACTCGTGTATGATTTGACTACCTAGATCTTAGGTAAGCTCTCATTCTTTATATGACTACTCTCAATAAGTCTCACAACACTTTTTTAGCCCAAGGCGACGAGCAAGGAAACATTTTTGCTATATATTATCTTAGTTATCATTTGATTTCAATAACAGTGAAGTCTCCAACCTTCAAACACTGCCCTTGCACTGATCTTTATTGTACAACAAATTTGTCATATTCTTTTCACATCATCAGCCTCTTGTCTAGAGTTTTTAATATCTATAGTTTTGAATCTTCTCTAGATGGATGCAGTCACCGCTAAAACAAAAAAGTTATTATTTTCTTCCATTTGTATTCCACGTAGTGGGATTAGGGTTTTGTTTGTTGTTGTTGTTGTTGTGTTAAATTCTCTAACCATTGAGTTTTCAATGGATAGGGAGAATTTGGGAACCTAGAGAAAAGAGAAGCTCCAACAAAGCTATTATTTTCTTCCATTGCTTTAATCTCTATGAAATCAATATCAATCTCAAAATTGAAGTCTCTTTGAAAGAAGATGGCGGAGATGACATGGTCCATCATCAATATGAGGAAATGCTAGAGCTGTCTTTAGTTTAGTGAATCAATCAGCGTGTGAGGATATTTACTTTAACCTTACTATCCATGGATTCAGTCATAGGTTTAGCAATTAAGGAATCCCCACAACTAGTTAGTCATACCAAAGTTTGAGGTTTTTGTTAAGTTCATTTTCCTTGTGTTCAAAAGATAATGTAAAACTCGAGGATTAAAAATCAAATGAATTAATAGAATAATTCTTTGATTGTTGTCTCATTTGTGTCAAAAATCTTATTGCTCATTGATTGATACCCTCCACTTGGTCTAAAGTTAAAGCACAACATCTTGAAGAGCCTTTGAATACTAGAAATAATAAATGAAAATTCAATGCAAATGTTGGTTTTGGTACTATTGGATCTGTCGATGATAATAGTTGTTGCTATGTCGTTTCACATATCCTTGAGTCCGATAGATTCACAATAGAAGATATGAACACTTCTAACCAAGTCTATTGTGAAACTTTAGACGCTCTAGATGATCTTCAGATTAGGGATGCAACTCCTGTACTTAAAGAATAAATTGAATCAACTGTGAACAAATTTAGAGAAATCAACTTGGATTTCGATGAAAACCCATCCTATTTTTGTAAGTTATTCATTGAGGATGACTCTAACGATCTAATCGGGTTACTTGTAGAGTTTAAGGATCACTTCGCCTAGACCTACGATGAGATATCATGTTTATTTCCTGATGCAATAGTTCATATTCTCAAAGTTCAGTTTGATGCTATCCATGTTAAACAAGCTCTTAGGCACATGCTAATACAAGTTGAAAAACAAGTCCTAATCGAGGTCAAGAAATTGCTCGATGTCTCCTTTATCAGTGAGGAGAAATATCCAATATGGTTAGCTAGCATAGTGTCAGTTAAGAAGAAGAATGACCAAATTTGTAAATCAGGATTTGAACGATGCATTTCCCAAAGATTAATTTTTATCACCTATACCAGAACTCATGATGGATATTGTCTTGTCCCAAACATTTTTCTCCTTTATGGATAGCTCATCAGGGTTATAAACAGATTCGGATGGGCCCTAAAGATGAAAAGTTTGTAGCGTTCAGAGTAACGATTTGAATATATTGTTATATGGTTATGTCTTTTGTTCTTAAGAATGTTGGTGTCACCTACCGGTGGGCCTTGATCCGAATAATTAATAAGTTTATCCATAATCAAATGGATTGTTATTTCAATGATTTGGTGGTCAAGTGCAAGGAAAATGAAGATATCTATATGATTTGAGAATCATTTTCAAATGTTTTCGTCGTTATAATCTAAAAATGAAACTCTTAAAGTGTGTCTTTGAGGTAGCTTTAGCTAAGTTCTTAAGCTTTTTAATAAAACATTGAAGAATAGAAATTGATTCCAATAAAATTAAAGTCAACTTATGGTGTGTTGGGGCGGCGATGTGGTGCTGCACCACAATTTTTTTCTGTTTGACAAAAATGTGTTTTGTTAGTGTTCTCAGAAAATTGCACTTGAAAGCTGCATTTTCCCACCAGTCCTGGCTACCTGTGGGGGCTGCCAGAAAGTTGCAATCTAACTTTTTTTTAAAAAAAAATTGTAATAGTCACCCCAGTTTTTTGAACAACTTCTGCAGCAGCTTCACAATTGTTTTTTCAAATAGTTGAAGCTGCCCCAAATAGACCCTTAGAAATGCAATACCCTAAAAGTTTAACTCAATTGAGATTCTTCCAAGTTAGGTTGACATATCGTTGACACTTCATTTCAAACCCATCTAGTAGGTGCCAGTCATTTGCAGTGTTGAATTAGAAGGATTCTAAATTTGTTTAATATGATGAGTGTCAACACATATTCAAGAGTATCAAACATTACATGATGTCACCTACATTGTGGTTGCCCCTATTCTAGGGAAATCACTAATCTTAATACTACATTCGACGAGCCCCCCAAAACCTTGTTGGCTCAAATCAACGAGGAAGACAGAGAATGCTTTACATTATTTGAGTCGTCATCTAATTCCAACAGAGATTGAGGATCCACCTTTGGGGAAACTTTGCTTAGTTTTGCTCTTTGTGGCCAAAAAACTGAGGTATTACATGCTTTTCAATAATGTAAATTTGATTTTGAAAATCAATTAACTTCAATGTCTAATGATTTGAACAATGTTGACTGGATGGTTGGCTTGTTGTTCTATGACACTACTACAATTCGATGTCATATTTATTCATGTGTGCTATAAAAGATTATGCTCTCGCTGACTTTCTAGTAGCACACGTACTTTCTGCTGACTCTCCTCTAAATTGTGATCTCTCTGAAATCTAATATCTAAACTTTGTTTTACATTTTTACTATTTAAATTCTTCATGTCATAACAAAAATATTATTTTTAATTTCTAAAATGTGAAATATATTTTTTCATGTATATATAAGGTGTTACATATGTAATAATTGAAGTTTAGGCCTTAGATATGTAAATAAATAAGAATCGAGTGGCATGCATGTAAAGTTTTTTCTAAATCCTAACTAATCCCACTTCTCGATGACTCCTCTCACATTCATGAATCCCTAAAACTGAAGGCAGCGTCGCGCCCACTCTAGTTTCTCTCAAATCTGAGAGGAAGCCATTTCGCATCAATTTTTATTTATTTACATATCTAATGCGTAAACTTCAATTATTACATATGTACTACTCTATCTATACATGAAAAGTGTATTTAACATTTTAGAAATAAAAAGTAGTATTTTTGATATGATATGAAGAATTTAGGTTGTGTAACATGAAGTTTAGATGTTAGATATAAAAACACATAAGAGTATGGTGGTATTTATGTTTTTGTTTTTTAATTTCATATTTTGTTTAGTTTAAGTTCGTGTTTTGATTTTAACTTTATTTTAATTTGTGTTTAATTTTATATTTAATGTTTATATTAGGTTTTAATTAGTTTTTAAGTTTTAGCTTAATTTAAGTTTAAATTTAGTTTATATTTGATTTGTAGGATTAGACTTCAATTTGATTTAAATGAAATTTGGTTAGGTTAAATGATTAAATTAAATCAAGTTTAGCTTGTTTTAAATCTGTAGTTTAATTTTAATCCAATTTATTTAGGAAAGTGTTTTAATTTAGGTTATAGGTTAATTTTTTTATTTAATTTAGATTAATTTTTTGTCTTACTTTTAATTTTGATTAGGTTATAATTTAGTTTGTTTTAGGTTTAGATTTATTTTTGATTAAATTTAAATTTAATTAGTTTGATTTTAATCGAAATTAGTTATGGATTGGGTTCAATTACAAGTTTTTGCAATTAATTTTAATTTAGTTTAAGTTTACTTATGGATTTAGACATATTTTAACCTAGCTTGGTTTGGATCTAAGTTTGGTTAGACTAAGTTTGATTTTAATTTTAGATTTAAATCATGTTTAATATTAAATCTTTTGGCTTAATTAACTTTTTTTCAATTAAATTAAAGTTTATGTTTAGAATTTAAGCTAGAATGGTCCGTTTTTTATTAAATTAATTTAAATTTAAGTTTTAATTTGTGTTTATTTAATTAGATTTAAATGTGAGTCAAGCCCCAAGCCCCAAGCTCATATCTGTCAACCAAAACACACTCCAGCCAACTCAAGGTCAACTCAGCCAAACTGAGATCAACCAGGCCAACCCACAAGTTCATTCAGACCTAGCCCGGTTAGGTCCAACCCAACCAACTTGGGGCATTAGGAAGGAATCCTAGGTCTAGATAGAATTGGTGAGGACCATGGGAGACTGTGTTAACAAAAAATGAAGTCAACATCTATTTAAGAAAGTAGCTCCAACTTTTTATGAACTTTAAATGGAGGTTGGTGACATGGTTGGCCATAATCATTCTCATATGTAAGTGCCTCCTACACGAGATCATCATCCTTCTTTACAATCATAGGAGCTTTTTTTGCAACATGGGTTCACACCCCCTTTTGGTTTTGAGCACTTAAAGTTAGGAGGGTCTTCTTATCTATGAGATTGGTCATATTGCTCTATAATCTCTGAAGTTTACTATTTGTGTTCTCTGTGGTAAAAATAATGGCCTCCTTTGTGTGATTGGCAATGCTCAGTAGGACATGTTAAAGGTTTTTTATGATACTAATAAGCCAGGATTTGACACTTGGATATTTCCAGTTGATAGCACAATCATTCTCATCTATTTTTCTAATTAATTTAAATGAGCTTATTTTGAGCCAAGCTCGAACAAGAATATGTAAATTGAACCTAACATGTACACAATGTTCACTAGCAATTTCGAAGACGAGACAATTTCAAAGAAAATTAATTTCGAACGAGCCGAATACTAGCCATGCGTGATCATGCTCAAGCTTGGCTTGTTTACAGCTTTATATACTGGGTCTTCTTAATGGTAGCAATATAGCATTACAATACAACATTTTTTTTATTGAGTTGAAACAATCAATCATGGAAATTTTTAGAGAATATAATGTGATTGGTTAGAAAAACTTTACATGAGATGTTGATGAAACTTAGAATCTAGCATGCGCAAGGAATTTACTTCATAGAAATTTATGTACTATTTGGTTTGGTGCATTTTAAATACAAAATGAAAGAAATTCCATTTATTTTGACTTTAGCATTGAAGTTTGTTTGAATGTATTACAAATACTATGAAACAAATTTTTTTCTTTCTTATAATGAAATTTGAAAATATGTCACTTGTTGAAGTCAATGGTGGAGATGAGGTTGTTAGGTAGTCTGTTAGAAATTGTGAGGGCCAAGGGTGGAGGTTGGGTCATGAGGACAAAGATTGCGAGGGTGGAGAGCACCAATTGCAAGTTTACTTGTGAAAGGAATGGTGGCAGAGGCAATCATAATGGCTCAGGCTAAACGAAGGGGTGAGGTTGCGCAGATCTCCAGTGTCAAGCATAAAGGCAATGGGACAAGATTGCAGGCAATGTATTCTGAATTTGCCCAACTTTGGCTAATTTGGGATACGTTAAATATGAACTAACTGGCTTATTTCAAAGTCCAGAACAAATTACTTTGCATTTGTTCATCTTTCAATTAAATACCCGAATTTTCAAAACCTCTACATTTTATGTACTCTACACTCTTAATACATCTAAACAAGTAACCCCTTATAGAGTGGCAAATCATAGAAGCCTTGGAGATTTTTTACCTCTTGTATGTTTATTGTCAATCACTTATATTTTTTGCTTTATGATCATAAAATGATGAAAAAAGGCATTGGTTGACATTAACTCAGAAAGCAAATGACAGCTATAATGCCCCGATCCGTGGATAAGTGCAATCAGTGGTTGAAATAACAAAGTTATTGATTTCCTGCTTTGACAACGATTTGCATGCTGGGATAGAGAGAGATGGAGAAGATTAGATTAGAGAGAGAGAGAGGAGAGGAGGCATTTGCTGAGTTTAAAGTAATAGTGCGCTTCATTAATTTTTTCCAAATTGCAAATACATAGGACTATTTATAGCCAAAACAGTTATTTATAGCCGAAACGATAAGTCGAAGTAAGCAGACCAACCTATCTCATCATCTAAGATAAGCTATTTGATAAGATAACTTGTATAAAAGTTTGCTTCAATTAATTTAAATGTTTCTAAAATACTTTATTTTCAACATGGTAGCTGGGGGAGGAAGATTTTGGTGTGTGAATTTTGGATGATTAAATCTATATTTTTAACTTTGAAAAATTAACTTCATTTTATTTTATTCCATCATTTAGAGCACTCTCCATTCCTTTACTGGGCTTGGCTGGATTTTCTTATTTTGATATTTTTTTCTTTTTTGAGGTTAGAAAATTTTCTTGAATTTACACTCGAATATCTTATGCTTTGCCACCCCCTTCGTTTTTGTTAATTTAAATTGATAATTTGCATTTTAGTTCCCTATCATTACTTATTTACACTCCATTGCTTCATATTGTTTTGTTTAAATATTTAAGATATTTATTTTGCTGTTTAATTTTATGAACGCCTTTTGGATCAATGAATTTAAAGAGTAATTCCTGGTTTTATTAAAAGCACTTTTGAATGCATGCTTTAGGAGAGAAACAAAGTGATGTGCTAGCCTTTTGCATCACTTGCCTACGAGGATGCAGGCATAGGGCAAAGTGCTTGTGTTGCACCGCTTCAAAGTGTTTTTTTGTAGCAAAGTGTTGTTTGATAGTGTTGTGTGCATGGTTTCAGCTAAAAAACCAAATCCAGTTCATTTTCATGGTTCAATTTAGTATATTTTGCACTAACTATGCACAAAATTCACTTATCATTTCTTGTAGAATTTAATTCTCATTATTTCTTGTAGTTATCAAGTCATTGCTCATTAGTTCTATGTTCTTTCCCACTGGAGCAAGTTACTTCTTGATGATTCTTCTCTTCATTCTCTTTTTCCATGTTAGTTTGCTTATAATTTTTTTATTGGTTCTTGTTGTTGATGCTTGGAATTTATCATTTACAAATTTCTTCTCTAGAATGTTCTTGCTCACTCCTCTTCGCATTCTATCCTTTCATGGTGCTTACAGCTTTCAATCTTTAATTGGTCGCTCAATGTTGCGAGATTCTTGATTTTAAGCATTTTTTCATAATTTAATAACTTCTTCTCTCTTTTGGATGACTAAAATTATTTTTAATGAATGTATGATTATATTTATTGAAAACTCTAACTTAATGTGATTTATGTCTGGCTAATTAGCTGACTTTTGTATGCATATAATATATACATGTATGATATGCAATTCATAAAACGTTCATTTGCTTTGTGCTTTCAAGCAAAAAAAAGAACATTTTTTATCATATTGTACTTGCCGTTTTTAAGACACGAATCCTATCACACGTATTCTGTCTATTATAGTTCAAGTACCTTGAATGATTTCTAATTTCTTCTGAATACTGCTGTGTTAAGTTTCAAATTGCTATTTTATCTGTCTTTTAGAATTATCTGCTAATTTTGTGCTAAGAATTTTCGTTCACTGCTACTTAATGGCTCAAATATCTCGCCTTGCAACAAAATATTGATGCCTCGTGTGGTGTTTTCTTTTTTTTTAACTATTTCCAGAACTGGCGATTCACGTGGCTTTGGATTTTTATCCTTGGAAAGGGATGAAGATGCTGATGCTGCAATACGTGCTGTGGACCAGACTGAGTGGAATGGTAGGATTGTACTGGTGGAGAAATCGAAGACCTCTACTCGCTGAACCTTTTTCTTGAATTTTACTTGGGAGTATGAAAGGATCATCATCATCATCCAATCTCAGTTAACTGTAGTTCTTCCAAATATATGGCACCGATAAAGAGTTTATGCCAAGTATGACTTGAAAAACCTCAATTTTCCTTCTTTGTACCAAGAGTATTATCTCAAATTTCAGTGCTTTGGATGTGCTAAACTTTTATAATGCTAAACAATTATGAAGATGTTTGTTTTGTTTAAATAAATGGCATGAAGTCCTCTTTCATGGTTCACCTGCAGATTGAAACAAAAGGCCCTTTCTGTACCTTCTTTTGAATATTTTGGAACCTCGAACCTCTAAATACTCATGACTGAACCAGCTTCTTGCTAATTAGTACCTGCGGAGTTACTACTAACCATAGAGGTTCAAATTTTCAGCTTTTGGATTAAGTTCACCAGAGCAGCTTATGGGTGAATAAATACATTTAGCTCACAATTTTCTAAATTAATTTCTCCATCTCTAGAAGCTTTGTTTTGATCCTGCAGGCAATTATTTAGCTTGCATAGAACCACCACAAGCCTGTACATTTTTCCTCATTTCTGCCACATTAGGAGATGATTGCATTGCAGCTTGAACTTTTTCCCATCTTTAGAACTGGAGTTGCTGTTCGGACCACCGAGTAAGCTTTCACAGGCAAAACACTTCACTTGGGTGAATTGAAATTCATTATATCCTTTGTTTTTCTTTTCTTTTTTCTTTTTTTCTGGAGCATGTGTTACAATTTTTGAAGAATTTATCTGAATCACACACACTTCTTGAGCTTTTTGTGTGTATCTGCAGATATTAGTATTGTTTATTGTATTTTATGATCATTTAAAACCATTTGATTATTTTCTATCTTTTTTTTTTTCACTTGTGTTCAGTATGAAAGTGATCTAGGGTGGATATGTTACAACTTTTTCGTAATTTAGTTGTATGGATCTCTGACACTTTTATTTGATTATACTTTTGCTGCCAGCTTTCATAAATTTATAGTATTGAGAAGTAGCTTCTTTTTTTGTTTTTTTTAAGTGCGGTGACTATAAGAAAACTTAGGCCGTGATGTTGCGGAAATGACCATTTTTTCTTTCAAAAATAGTATTTCATGCTGAGAAATATATCACTGCATTTAAAATTTACAAACAAATCAGTTGTGCTATTAAAGCCACACTAATCAGTTTGTTTAAAATGAATCCAATTGATTTTTTTTGTGAATATAATTTTAGGGAGTGTAGGGTGACTTTGTTGCATTCATACCACTGAATTCCTACGTATTTACATATAACTTTATTTTCTTACATTCATATCATATAATTTATTCACATCGCATAAAAAATACTATCATTTTAACCTTCGAAAAGTGAAATGCACCTTTTTTTTCATGCATAGGTAAGGTGACATGCGTAAAAATTAAAGTTTAGGTGTCGGATGTGAAAATGTAAGCCTGCATTTGTTCCTAACCTTCCAGTTTTTAATTTGATATTTTATTTCAATATTAATGTTGTTATCGTAATCATCAATCTCAGCCGTCCAATTTTTTTTTAATTTTTTTTAATCCTCAACTTTTTATTTTACAACATTATTATTATTATAAGCTGTTATTGTCCCATGCTGGGAAAATACTTGCATACGTAAGACATACGCAGTGCTGCGTACGTCGGAGGTTATACAGAGGGTGCATGGGAGTTACATCTGCGTTATAACTCCTGTAACCCCTCTGTAATTTACATGTATCTATCGGAATTAAAGAAGTGTGGAACTTATTCGTAGGTTATAGGTAGGTTATGGAGAGGTTGCAAGGGGGTATAACGCGAATATAGCCTCCCTATACACTCTGAATAATCTCCTGATATATGCAACTCTGCGTACGTTTTATGTATGCAAATATTTGCCCCCTTGGTAAACAATAGCTCTTAGCTGTACAGTAAGCAATAACAGAAAAAAAAAAACATATTTATGTTTATTTTCACTTTATATATATATATATATATATATAGCCATTTTCATCATAACAATACGGGTACCTCTGCCTGTTGGTAGGTGACAACAGTAGATTTACAGTGCACATCTAATGTTAAGAAGATATGCATTCCAAGTATTGTGGTTCAACTTGCTTTGACTTGATTCACCGTCAACTATATTGCAAATAAAATAAAATTCTTATTCTTATTTGATTTATTTTGAAATTTATGCAAATATGCAGCAGCAGAATTTAAATTTGTATTGTATGAATTAATATTACTTTTTAGGGTGGGAAAAATCATCAAATTTTCAAATTATTTATATGTGCTAGGCCAAAAAAAGAAAAACATATATAGAGGGAGGCTAAAACAATTAAATTGCCAAAAATAAATCTTATTATTTGTATATTGAAATTGTATATTTTAGGAGGAATTGTCTATCATGACCATAACTTAGTTTCGCCCCTTGCTCTCAACTCGATTAAAAATCTTATAGATTCATATCTTTCTATTTCTATATACATATTAAAAGAGTAATGGCCGTATGTTATTATACAAGCTTGCATGTACCCCAAATGTGTCTAGTAATTTGAGTTATCACCTTTTTGGGACCAATTATACCAGAGAGGATTTAAAACCCCGATCTAAGAGATCTTATGTACCATGGATGCCAACCAACATCTTTCATATATTGTAGTGAGGCATTGATAAATATAAAAAAATTGGGCAAATTATTAATTTAATCCTATCCATTTTAAAATTCAACTCTAATTGATGATGTTGAAGCTTAGATTCGTAATTAGATCGCTGAAATTCTAATAATATTAATAGAAAAGTATACATGATTTGTTAAAACCAGCTGGGCTACCAATTATTTTTATAAATATAAAAAGGGTTTCTAATGAACACAAATCCATTGTCGTCTAGTCCGGTTAGGATATCTGGCTTTCACCCAGGCGACCCGGGTTCAAATCCCGGCAATGGAATTCTTTTTCTAATTATTTTTTCGGAAATAATATCTTATTACTTTTAATTTTATTTCCTCTTAATAAAAATACATTTTTCCCATCCACCAATTATAATAATATAATTTAAAATCAAATATATTGGTCCAACCAACTATAATTTCAAGGCAACATTTTTCGGTTCTATTTCCAATCCCATTGCAACCATACAAAATATTTACATAAATTTTTTAGTAAATATATTGTTTATAAAGTGTATAATCATTCATCCATTTTTAAATTAAAATTTAAATGTGGTTGGTGGAATGATTGAGATCGAAGCCTAATAAATGCAATAAATCAACTACCTAATATTATTTTATCATAATAATATATTGTTTTATAATATCATTTATCCTTTGTTAATTTTAGTAAATTTTACATGCATATCACACATTTTTTACATATTTACATATACAACTCCTAAACTTCCATATTTCCATTTATAGTATTTAGGTGCTTTAAACTTATATATGAAAAGATGTGAATGTGTTATACGTGCATATATGTAAATAAATAAAAATTATGTGTTATATATGTAAATGCCCCTAAATTTTATTGCATGCCATAATGACTAAACAATTAATATTATTATTATCCTTCCTTGGAATGCAATTTTGGGCATTTATGCAACTTGGGCCTTTATCCACATTATGGTATTGGTTGGTAGGCAAAAAACATTAAGGATAGGCTTAACCCGCAATTTTTCACCTACCATAAAATACATTATTAAAAGGGTTGAAATATTTACGTGCATACCCCTTAATTCCTATGTATTTACATATCTACCGCCTAAACTTTAATTTTTTTTACATATAAAAACTACTTCAATTATGCATGAAAATGTGTATTTCATTTAAAAAAAAAATTAAAATGCGGATATAATAAATGTAATAAGGAAAGATTTGGGTGGTATTAGTTAATTTACACTAATTAAATTATAAAATAATATGAAAAATAAAATATTATATATGACCCCTTTTTTTCATAAATCAATTTCAATAATTATTAGTTGAACTTAAATTACTTTTTAAATCTCTACATGTTATATTAAAGTATAGTTGTGGACTTCACCACGAGAGCACGTGATCAGAGCCGAGAGCACGTGATCGTCATCAAAAATTCCAGCCGAAGCCGTGTTCACACCTTGACCCAACAAAAAAAGATTCCATCCAAACTCCCCGTTCACACCCATCAAAAATTACTCCTCCTAGCAGCAAATCACAGCCGTCCACTCCACCGCGCCGTCGGCTGTTGATCTGGACCCGGCATGCCACGTAGGCATCCGACGTGGCACGTGACACGCACTCCAAAATCAAATATTTATTACCAACGGGCCCAACATCACCCTTCTTTAAAACATGTGGTGTCCCGAGAAATTTATAATTAGATATATATCACCTTTGACATATCATTAAATATTACATACATTAGATAGAACTCAAAGAGTCTGCTAGAAGGTTAGCGAGTAATGAATTATAGTCTTAGCGTAACACGAAAATTCAACACATACAGATAAAAAATAAATAAATAGGATATCTCACCTCAATATTTACATGAAGAATCCTGAAAATGAAAAAAAAAAATTACAAGGCTTAACCTAGTTGAAAAAATGTATTATGAATGATGAGTATGCAGACTCATTCTTCTCCTAAATTATGGAAGATAGAGTTATAAGTTGATCAACAATAATTCATTGATAATAGTTGTAGTTTAACTGTAATGAATGTAGCTCTCGGCGATAACAGACTGCAAGGGACGTAATTGATTAGTAATAGATAGCAGTTCGTTGTGAATGTTGTAGGTGTTATTTGTAGTGTTAATTTGTCGTATATGTCGTAGTTAAAATTCATTATAGTAGTTGATCGTATAGGTCATAGACAATTGCTTCACGAGCATAAGTTGGCCACATATATAATAATAGAAAGTTGCAATAGTTATGAGACATGTAAGTCGTAGTTTGTTGCTTATATCACAATGATAACCTACTTTTTGACAGTAGGTATGTAAATACATAAAGATTGAATGATATATTTGTAAATCTTCCTAATTTAAAACATAAATCTAATTGCAGTTAATTAATCAGACCCCTGCAGCACGTGACCATCCCAATCATCAAACCAACCGAAGAGTTTTATTCCCTCCAAAAACCCCATTCACACCCAAACCCAACCGAAAGGATTCCTTCCCCACCAATCCATAAATCACAGCCGTCCATTCCTCCCTCTGCTGACCTGTCACCACCACCGCCACGTCTACATCCTACGTGGCACATAGGTTGGTCGGCTTGTCACTTCTCCTCCCACCGGACCCCACATCCATTTCCCCTTATATAACTTCCTCCCCCTCCCCCCTTACACAGCCCTCTCTCCAATAACCCAATGGGAAATTGCTCTTTGCGGCCGCCGGTGAGTTGGGCCGACGATGAACTCGACGAAGACGGCCTCGATGATGATGATGATGACTCGGACGATCGAAAAGGCGAAAAATCTCCGGCGAGAATGGCCGGTTCGGGCACGAAGGTGAGGATCAGAATCAACAAGAAACAGCTGCAGGAGCTGCTGAGCAGGGCTAAGATGAAGAGGATATCGATTCTGGATTTGATGAGGATAGGTGAAGTGAGTTTTGGTGAGATTCAAATGCAGTATTGGAGGCCTGCACTTCAGAGCATACCAGAGGAATATGATCAATCATTATGATTTTAATTTTTCATGTAATTTTTTTTTCTTAAATATGTAAATCAGATTTTTCTCTCTTTTTTTTTTCTTTTACAATTCTGATGTGGAGGATGATTTTAAAATTATATGTAAATTGTATGATTTTGTTAGTTTGTGAATGTGTATGTTGGGGCTAGTGATTTTGCAAGGTAGATGAATGAATTTCAATTCTCTCTCTCTCATTCTCTGTCACATAAATAAATTTGAAATTCTTCAATTGAAAATTTGAAAAAAATTTTATATAAATAATAAAATTTTAATATTCCAACCAATATATATATATACACGAGCCTCCAGTAAGCCGTAATGTGCTGGAGACTTTTTGTTGGTTGTCATCCACGATGTAAGACCCTTCAGGTCATAGGTTTGAATCCACTCCAGCACGATTTGTCTTAAGGAAGTGATAATCGAATTGTTAGACAGCTTAGGGGTGATTGAAGGCTCCTATAATAGCTTTGATCATTTCTTATATATATATATATATATATATATATATGGTTGCTGATTTAGTAAGATTAGGTGAATGTATTTTCAAATTTTTTAAATTTAATGAATTGTTTAGGTTAGTAAATGTTAAATGGGAGAGTGGGGGAGTTGGAGAATATAAATTATAATTTATAAAATAAAGCAAAAAAAAGTGGGTGGAGCACAAGTGGTGGTTAGATCATCATGAGGGCAATGAAGTGGGTCCCAGCATTTTAAATATATATATGAATATATATTTATGAAGTTAGACCATGTCAATTAACTTTTTGTAGGGTCAAGTTGCAAATCTTTCCATTTTGGATATATCCGAAATGTCAATTGTTTCTTTTTCATACTGAAATTTTCTATTTGAAGTTGCATGTAATTTTCTTCATTCAGTATGATATTTTTATTAAATTTTTTTTTTAAATTTGTAATTTTTTAAAATATATCGCATTCAATTATTGTATCAGTTAAATATGTAGCTCTTTCTAAGTGAACATTTATGACAAGTCTTATATAGATGTTTTCTCACAAAAATGATGATGAAATAATACGATTGGTTTACTATAATTCGTATTTTAGTGAGATTTAGCCAGAGGCTTTAATAAGTCGACCATGAACGCGTTTACTCTTGACTCGGTATCAGATTGAAATCTTGACTCAGCACTAACTCGAAATCATGTCCCACAGATCAAATAGAAGTTCAAGCAATACATGCATGTAGGCACATTAGTGCGCATGTGTCTATATATATATCTATATACATACATACATACTTATATATGAAGACATAAAGCATATAATTATGCCTTGGTCTTTGGCATGTCACATGGGTGGGTTGAAAAAAGAAATTCAACAAGTTATAAATAATATAAAAAATCATAATTATTGTCAAGGTCATGTGAAAGCAATGAAGCTTAAATAATAAATGATTAGCCCATCATAAATTTAATTATTTTATATTGAAATTATTTAATCAGTGATGCATATGAACCAACTTTCTTGTTTTCGTTTGTACTTCACAATAAGTGACATCAAAGTCAATGGTTTGACCATGATCCAATGGCTCATGTAATTATGGTAAAATAAAATTAAGATATTGAGTACTCCCTTGCACTATCTTAAGATTGAATAAGTTATTATTGCCACTTGTTGCATTAAATATATGTAATAAGATTAATTTTTTCCTTTTTTTGATTAAGAGCTAAAAGAACATTTACCAAGGCATAATATATTGCTAATTTAATTTTATCTTGGATTAGTGAAAAATATATATTGAGAATTGCAAGAAAATTTCAGAATGTTAGCACTTTCATTGCAAAAAATTTAATTATAAACATAAGAAATTAATCTTTCAAGTTTAGTTTGACCAAAAGTTGTAATTAGGCTTAACATGCCGCACTAAACCGTGTTTTAATTAGTCTAATTAAGATGTTTTAAATGAAAAGTAGCACTGCATTAACTTAAAACTTGAGCTTAAATAATCAAAGGAAATGGAACTTCTATGTTAAATAAACAGTCAACAATTAAAAATTGGGGCATTTACATACATACCCCAGAATTCTTCTATATTTACATAAACGATGCCTAAATATTCATATTCACACGCATACCACTCAAAACTTTAACATCACATAAAATATCAGAGTCATGCACTAAGTTGTGCTTTTAACAAATGATTCTGCCCAAACCCAATGTAATATGCACATATACACAAAAAAAAAAAAAACAAAGGAAACCTTAATTCACCATTAGTAATTAAGAAAAAAAATGTAAGAATGGACACTGTACACCGGTTGGGTCATTTTCGGTGCCTTTGCAGCTTCTGAGCTGACCTGTTACGAGGTATAATGTCATATGACATGTAATATCATGTATGATGTCGCGAAATATCTAACATATCTAAGACCAAAATTTTATACCATCCAAATCTTTCATATCACATTAAAAATACCATCATTTTAACTTCAAAAAAAAAAAGAAAAGAAAGTAAAATACATCTTTTCAAGCTTAGATAAGGTGATAGGTATGGTAAAATTGAAGTTTAGGGATTAGATACGTAAATACATAAGAATTGAGGGGTACATATGTAAATCTTCCCCATAAAAAAAACAAATAATAAAATAAAATAACTTACTATTTCATAAAATGCTGAATGTTGATACCCCAAGCTGAAGCTAACTGCACTAACAAATGTTTTGCTGAAGCCCTATAACCATCCTCCTCCAGCTCCATTGTAGATACTCCATGAAGGTTCTTCAAAATTTGTTTCTTAACCCCCACAGGAATGCTAAGAAAATCTGCTCCATTTTCCACTACCAGATTCATCAACTGGAAAATACAAGTTACATCAGCCATAGGATTATATGTAAATTTTTAAAAAAAATAAAAAAACTCACACACCCAAAAATATTAGGCCTTGAACACAAAATCACATAACTGGAGACAAACCACTCAACTACTTGGTCAAGGGTTCATTGGAGGGTGGCTTCAGCATTTTGTAAATGTGATTGTGAACCTGTTATGGGGAAATTAACTTTTTACAAAGCTTTTGTGGCAATTATAAATTTTTTTTTTCCGAAAAGTCAGGCAACAACTTTCTTAAAGTTATCAAATTTTTTTTAAATTCAGTTGTGAAAAATAAATTCTCATTATAAAAATTTTTAGAAAACAGTTCCCCAGATATAGCTGTGATGACAGTCTGAAATGTAACGCAGGCAAGAAACTGCCCCAAATAGACCCAAAGTGGACTGCACAAATATGATAAGTTCAGGCAAAAAAGCATTGAACTTAATGAGTGAATCTCAAGGACTTCAAAATACCTTCTCAATCCAAGCAAATGTTATATCAAACAAGCTTTGTTCCAGCAGCAACTCTCCCACTGCATGCAGAACTTCATTAGCTACTTCATGTGAGAGCTCACTGATAACAGGCCCAGATCTCTCCATCAGCTTCACAAGCAGCACATCATCACCTGTGGACAGCACCTCCGCATATGCTGAATCTACATCACCAATATCAATCAAATCTACTGCACGAGTCCATGTGTCCCCCTCCTGGACGGAATTACCATCTTCCATAGCCACTCTGGGAGTAGGCCGTTGCGTTCCGGCTCGAGAGGTTGCATTATCTTCTCCAGCGACTCGGATGGCTTCCAGGGTAGCCTCGTCCTTCGAGGCTTGCCAAACGCTCCTTGCAGAAGGACCTTCGCCGAGCCTAAGTTGTCCTTCAACTTTGTCCCAAACCCTCCTGCTACTGACTTGATCGCCACCAGAGGCCATAAGACCTCTCCTACTGCTTGATACTCCATTTCTTGGAGCCGTGTGCGTGTATGAATTCCATATCACAGAATCAGGCCTCCTTGATTCTCTTCCCCTTGACACAGAAGCCATGCCATCAGTTGATGCATACCTTTCTGGCCGGACAAACTTTGAAGTAGTGGATCTTCCGGGTGATCCCTCGAAGCCGATAATCATATTTCCTCCTCTCCTTCCAGATGAAATCGACAAATCTCGGGCCATTTCTTCAACGACTCGCTCAAGCCCATGGACTCTGTCCTCCAGGGTTATTAAGCTATCATGGGAGCCTTGCATGAAGTCCTGGAATGATTTAGAGGACATGAATATCAGTAGCGTTCATAAAAGTAAATAAAGGTTCAAATTAGTCAAACAAGGTTAGTTATGTAAAATAGCAGCATAAATCATAGATAGAATTAATGTGTTCCTTTCTAGTAGTAAAGCTCATGAGGAATTCAGCTAATCAAAACTAAACATGATTCTTTATTATTTCCACCACCAACATATTCATAAATAGCCTTGTCTCACAAATTTAGGGTCCAAAATGAAGATAAAGTATGATTTCCAAGCATAAAATTAACCAAGCATTTGAACCGTAGCATATATTAGTTAGAATAATAAGGAATAAATTGGCAATCATTATTCATTTCCAATGGCAAGACGCCAAAACAGGTCGAGTCAATTGTTATTATTTTACTCTAATTTATGGAGCCAAAAATTAAAGAAAAATTCATTAATGTTGGAATTGGGCAACAAAAAAAAAAGTTAGACAACACTTTCTCAAATTTCCTCTTTCTAGCTCTTTGGTTCCACGAGTATCTCTAGAACAGGAGCTCTCCTCTCTAAGCCTGAACTCTAAAACCTCTCAACTACAGCTCCGATATTGGATATTCTGACTTTCCTTCCCAAATTCTCTAAGACATTCATTTATAAAGATAGGGAAAGCCAATTATAATCGAAAAGAAGAAAACATTAAATGTAGAATATGATGCTAACTATCTTGTCAAAATGGCTACATGAAATCATAAATAAAAAATATGGGAAGGTAGCATGGATTTTAGTGCCAATTAGTGAACCACTTGAGTCACATTGGCATTATAATTATATGATAATTTATTTCGCTACAGAGTCGGTCAACTCTTCGCTTGCAGGTATCTTTTTAAGACCTTTTCTGAGTTCCTCTCAATCTCACCAATTCTTTTCAGCTACAGTAGTTTTGCCCCTACAATGAATCAATCTTCTTAAGTTAACCTCCATTTTGCCTTCTCAAAGTCATTAATCTCTTGCTCATATGCCCCGTCTCTTCCAAAGGTATCCACCCTTAAGAATCGAGTTGTAAGAGAGGGAACAACTTAAATTTGGCTAATTGCTTCTCTTTACGAATCAATACAGCACAATGGCTCTTTGGCAGTTCATTGTGATTCTCTCTACAAAAGTTAATATTCTATCAACTGATCCTCCCGACCTAGTGTTAGATCATGGATAGAAAGGACTTCTTTGACTTCACCAACATAGAGTCTCAAATTGCTTCACATTTTGCACATTCACCACTCAATAGATCACCATGCAGGCGGCCAGAGCTAATTCATATTTATTGTCCCATATCATCTTCAAAATCTTAAGGGACCATACTAACTTGGCTCGATCTTCTGGCCTTATCCTAGTAAATCTCTGAAATGGAGACTCCAAACTTTTCTATACTCAGTGTTGATTGCACCAACACTTAAAGCACAACTATGATCTGGCAAAGAGTGAGTTTTTTTGGAGTCTCCTATTTGCGTTCACCCATGGCCTTCATGTCAATTCTTGAGGCTTCTTTTTAATTTTGCCAATAATTCTACTCTAAATGGTCTTTGAGGCAGTAACCTTAGGCAGGTCTCAAATGAAGTGTAACTTATTGGATTGCATGTTACCCACGTAATGCATACTAAATAAATTGCAAAATTTCAACACAAGCTTTCAAAATTCATGAGTTGAATCCTCTCACCATATATACAGCTCTATTTACCACCCACATTTGGTTGTCCGTTTGTGGATGAAAGTTTAATCTCCTCTTCAATCTAGTATCCATAAGTACTATCATCTTCTAAAACTTTTCCAACATAATAAACACATAGTTAGGACCGCAAAAAGTTGAAGACAACCCTGATAGCATGCCCATGTGCAAAGCCCTTGTTTCTACTTTGAAGGATTTTAGGTGCAGTAGGTTTCTGTCCTCTTAATAATCTCATAATGAAGACAACATAATAAACCCATAATGAAGACAACCAATTATTGCCCAAAACTGAACTCTAATAGAGTTTTATAAAGTTAGCCTTTCTGTCCTCTTAATAATCTCTTTATTTTATTAATCCCACGAGGTATTTCTGCAACAAACTAGTTAGATAAGAACTCCCAAGTTATAACCCATCATTATACGACGACTGAAAGAAAATTTTGATCCTCCAACATCCAGAAAAAACTAGTCAGCATGCAAATCTGAAAGAAATAAACTAAACCCAATCTTAATGATCAAACACAAACCTTTAATAATAAAAAAATAATAAAAGTAGTAAAATAAAATAAAATAAAACACAAACCTGCAACATTTTCATAAGAAGTACTTGTTGTCTCTCTAAGTGTGATAACTGCTTCTGAATGCCCAACCAATTTACTTTATTATTCAATAAAGAGCTTTCAACTAGAGCATCAACTCGAGAAATACTGGAACGGCCTGCAGAAGAGTCCCTAGGCCTCAATTGCTCAGCCCGCTTATCTCGAGCAACGAAATCGGACATTTGTTGTCTGCCATGTGGACCTAATCTTCTTTCACTAGTATTATAACGATGATATTGATCAAAATTTTGATTAAATTCACATCCAGCATCAACAACATGAACGAATGCACCCTTGGGATCACCATCAGCTGCTCCTTTTTCTTCTTCGTCTTTTGAATGTGAAATCTGAGGGTATTTACGAGGTACCACAACTTCAACAGGTACATCATCTGAAATTCTTGATTCGAGTTTTTGGAAGAACTCTGGGTTTAACTCTTTGTCTTTCAAAGATGGTGCCTTTATCTTCAGTAAATCTGCTGTATTCTCTGGTAGGGTAGGGCCTTTCCGTGAAGAATCAGAAGATGAATCCTTCACAGATTCTGATCTCTCACTATTGAGAGTCAAATCTTTACTGTCCAACTTCAATTCCAAATCTCCAGATTCACTAACTGTAACGCCAGTGGAACGGAAGTACAGATATTAACTTGAAAGAAATAGAAGCAAATCTCTACTCTAAAGTAAATAAAAATTGAACCGGTTAATATTGTACCTTTCAAGCTCTCAGCTGTGCCATCCTCCCCCTTCTCTAAAATCATTTTCCATAATTGTAAAGCCTCCATTACACTCTCTCTCACGGGCTTAACCTGGTTTAAAAGCAACATAAGATGATTGAGCAAACTTGTAACCAAAATGATTTAAGAAAAACAGAGTTAACATGTCTTGAAATGAAAGGCTCATTAAGAAATGAAAGGTCATCAATCTTTTTCTGAAAATAAGAAGAGAGATGTGCATCCATACCACTCAATTCCCATGTATTTACATATCTAATGCCTAAACTTTAACTTTTTTATACATGCCACCTTACCTATGCATGAAAATGTGTATTTCACTTAAAATAGTGGTATTTTTTATGTGATATGAATGATTTGGGTGATATAAATGTAAAATTTAAAACTTAGGAGTTATATATGTAAATACATAAGAACTAGGTGGTATGAAACAGGAATACACACCTTGTCAAAACGGCAAGCTTCCAAAGAAGCAATAGTTTGGGATGCCCAATCAGCAATTATATGGCTTGCTTGGGACAAGACACGTAATGTATCAGCAGCGGCTTTACGAGTAGCCCAATCGGTATTTTCGAGACATTCACGTGCACTTTGCAGCACAGTAGGCATACTCTGGGAACTGACTGCTCCAATCTGCGATAATTTTAAGATTATTATTTACAGTAAATCCAAAACAAAGCTTCTTCTGAGATATTTATTAGAAACAAAGATTAGACACAACACAAATGCTTTAGGCCGTAAGATTGCTTTTATGTATGTCAATCAATAGCTGAGTATACATGACTTTATTATCAGAGATCAATTTGATCGAGTAAACAGCAAGCCAGACTGTTTGAAATTGGACAAAATGCTAGTCAGATTAGCACATTCAGCTTAGAAATTAAATACAACACCATGTAAAGATTAAAACCAAATGTTTCGTTGGCAAGTCGCTACTTACAAAT
Source organism: Phalaenopsis aphrodite (assembly GCA_003013225.1). Taxonomy (NCBI): domain Eukaryota; kingdom Viridiplantae; phylum Streptophyta; class Magnoliopsida; order Asparagales; family Orchidaceae; genus Phalaenopsis; species Phalaenopsis aphrodite. Next base: position 39,477 of record NEWO01000253.1, on the reverse strand, counting down.
GCTATTTTATATCATTAATTATCTTTTAAGATCTCCAAAATGGTTTCAAAAGTTCAAAATGCAAATATATGCAAGTGGTCTTGCTAAAAGAACAATTTTCCACATGATTGTTAGAAACGGTGGAGCCTGGTCCACTTTGCTTGGGCGTTTACTTTGCTTTAAAGAGTCACACATCTTCACAAATAACCACTCCCGTTTTTGTGAAGTGAAGCATCTCTTCGCTCCCTCCTATCCGTGATAAAAGCTTCGAATGACTCTCCTTGGGTTAAGAAGTCACGCTTTGAGTTCTTCTTCAGTTTCCTCAGGATAGAGGAAGGTTTCCTCGGGTCAGAGAAAGAGAAGTGCAAGCGGCAGTTCCTTGCGGCAGAAGGAAGAAAAATATTGTTCTCCCTAGGCTTCTTCTTGGTGACTTATGGCAGAAGAGAAATTGAGTTTATTTCTCTTGTAAGTTTGTCTTCTTCGGTGTAGCTAGATGTAGAGTTTTCGTCGGTGTATCTCGAAACAGAGAGAGCAACGAAGAGTGAGAAATTCCTCTTGTAAGTCGAGGTGATCGACTAGTGTAAATTCCTCAAGTAGTAAAACCCTCTGCAACTTCGTGGCCGTAGGCAATTTGCCGAACCACATAAATCTGTGTTCCGCTGTGTTGTTCTTTTCTGGTGTGATTTTTCTCGTTCTATTTTTCACTTCGTCGATTGTTCTCCTGTTTGATTTATATAAATACCACATCAACTGGTATATTTAGATCTCGCAACAACAACAATGATGATTGTTATCATACTAGAATGAAGAATCAATAATGAGGATATTATATAATTGTTATATGAAATATTCTCTTGTGTAATTATTTCTTTTTGATTACTTGTATTTGTCCATATATAGGAGCCAACACTATTTAGAATATATATAGTAAGTTTTCAATATTTATGAAATAATGATTAGCTGTAACCATATTCCAAGAGAAACGCAGATGCCACTATCTCTAAAACTATAATTCCAGGTTATGGATCAAATATCAACTCACTACTTAAGAAAATAATAATAATAAATAAATAATAAAATTCAAACGACAATATTGTACCACTACATGCAATATTCCATTTGAGATGTGCCATACAATTTATAACTTTCAGACAAATGATTGCGAAAACCAATATTCACTTTAAGAAAATTTTCAAATATAAAGATTACAATGTAGCATGGTGTTTTATTTAACATCCTGTGTAACTGTTGTGAGATATGTACTTCCTAGCATAGAAATGAAAAACGCAAAGAACACAAGCAAACACAGATCGTTTATGTGGTTCGATCCAACTGGATCTACGTCCACGGGAGGGAATCAATCAAATATTTCACTAAGGCAAAAGAAATGGAGAATACATAGCTTATACATGACTAGAGAAAGTTGAATAAGTTAATTTTGATGAATAAGATTTGTTGTGAGATATGTACTTCCTGGCATAGAAATGAGACGAAAAAGAACACAAACAAAAACAGATCTTTTACGTGGTTCGATCCAACTGGATCTACGTCCACGGGAGGGAATCAATCAAATATTTCACTAAGGCAAAAGAAATGAAGAATACATAGCTTATACATAGAGATGAGCCCTCATCTTCCTTCTACGACCTCCCTCTCAAGCGACACCTTGATACAAGGCCTCAAGATGCTCTCTTCCTCTCTAGTTCTCTAGCTATTCTCTCCTCCTTTGTGGTAGCTTAAGATTTCTTCCCTTGCTCTTCTAGGCCTCACACCCTCTCTATTTATAGAAGCAAGAGAGTGGTAGGTGAAAGGTAGGTGGGCGGTAGGTGAGATGTGGTAGGTGGCGGTGCCACATTACAAAATTGCCCTTTTACCTTAATTAATTAATTGGGGGTTAAAATAACAATTCTCCACCTTGACCCTCAATTGAGAAGCTTTGAAGTAAAGATTCCCTCCACTTGGCCCCTGAGAGGGCCTCAGCCCTTGATGAACTTTACTAAATCCAGACAGTGTTTGAACTTAGTTGTCGGTAGCACCTTGGTGAGCATATCAGCAGGATTTTCTTCAGTAGGTATCTTCTCCACTATTATTGAACCCTTGGCGACGACATCCCTCACAAAATGAAGCTTTATATCTATATGCTTGGATCTTTCATGAAATACCTGATTTCTGGTTAGGTGAATGGTGCTTTGGTTGTCGCAAAACACAGTTATCACCTTCTGATGTATCCCAAGTTCTTCAGCCATGCCCTTTAGCCACATAGTTTCCTTGATTGCTTCAGTCACAGCGATGTATTCGGCCTCTGTTGTTGAGAGAGCCACAACGGATTGGAGGTTAGACTTCCAACTGACTGCGGTACCGAAGACAGTGAAAAATGAATCCGGTCAGCGACTTCCTGGTGTCAATGCTTCCTGCATAATCCGAGTCCACGTAACCAACTACCTTTTCTTCTTTGTCTTCCTGCCTTTTAAAGAGTAGACTCAGGTCTGTAGTGTCTCTCAGGTACCTCAAGATCCATTTTAGTGCTTTCCAGTGAGCTTGTCCTGGGTTTGCCATGAACCTGCTTACAATGCTAACGGCGTAGGCCAAATCTGGTCTACTGCAGATCATCCCATACATGATGCTACCAACTCCGTTGGCATAAGGGACACCCTCCATGTACTTTTTCTCTTCTTCAGTCTTTGGTGTTTGAGAGTTTGACAATCTGAAGTGTTGGCCAATAGGTGTTGCAACCTGCTTAGCCTCATGCATGTTGAACCTTGCTAGAACCTTCTGAATATATGACTTTTGAGATAAGAATAAGGTGTCATTTTTCCTATCTCTAGTAATCTCCATCCCTAGGATCTTTGTAGCAGGTCCTAGGTCCTTTATGTCAAATTCAGAATTGAGCATACCTTTGATCTTCTGGATTTCCTCCTTGCTTCTGCTAGCTACTAGCATATCATCCACATAAAGAAGCAAGTAGATACTTATTTCACCGTCTTGTCACTTCATGTACACGCAACTATCGTAGCTGCATCTGACAAATTTGATCTTTAGCATGAACTCATCAAATCGTTTGTACCATTGTCTGGGGCTTTGTTTCAGTCCATACAAAGCTTTCTTCAGCAAGCAAACTTTGTCCTTTGTCTCAGGTGTGCAGTACCCATCTGGCTGATCCATGTAGATGGTTTCTTCAAGCTCTCCATGCAGGAACGCAGTCTTAACATCTAGTTGTTCTAATTCCAAATTGAATTGAACCGCTAGTGTTAAGACTATCCTAATGGAGCAGTGCTTTACGACGGGCGTGAAGATTTCGTTGAAGTCGATTCCTTCTACCTGAGTGAATCCCTTTGCAACGAGTCTGGCTTTGTACCTGATCCTCTCAATATCTGGCGTGTCTTCTTTCTTCTTAAAGATCCACTTGCAACCAACCACTCGTTTGTTCTTTCGTTGATCCACAAGTTCTCAGGTTTTGTTCTTCATCAGAGAAGTCATTTCCCCATCCATTATCTCTTCCCACCTGAGTCTTTCCTTGCTCTTTAGGGCTTCTCTGTAGTTGCTCGGTTCTGCTTCTTCTATCTCTTCGGTAACACTTAAAGCATATGAGATTATATCTGCATGGCCGTATCTCTCTGGCGGTCTGATAGTTCTTCTTTGTCTGTCTCTTACCAAGCTGTAGTCATCAGATCTTCTTTCTGGCTCAATCACTTGCTGCTCCTCTGCCACTTCATCCTGATTGTTCACAACAGTCCTTTGATCTGTCAAAGTTCGTTGTTGTTCCAGCTCCATCTCAATTGAAGAATCCTCCTTAGTGATGTTATTTTTGGCAGCATGGCTATACAGATTCGCCATTTTGGACTCATCGAATGTCACATCTCTACTGATGATGCATTTCTGTTGATCTAGGCACCAGAGTTTGTAGCCCTTGGTTCCAGGTGGGTATCCAATGAAAATACACTTCAGAGCCCTTGCTTCCAGCTTATCCTGTCTAACATGAACATATGCAGTACATCCAAAAACTTTGAGATTATCATAGTTATATGGTTTCCCGTACCACATCTCCGAAGGTGTCTTCATATCGATAGCAGTTGATGGGCATCTGTTGATAAGGTAGCAGACGGTTGACACGGCTTCACCCCAAAAACTTTTGGGTAGACCTGCATTTAGCAGCATGCACCTCACTCTCTCTAGGAGAGTCCTGTTCATCCTCTCAGCCAGGCCATTCTGTTGAGTGTTCCAGACTGTCTTGTGCCTTGTGATGACATTCCTCCTGCACAGCTCCTCAAACTGCTCTGAACAGTACTCTAAGCCATTGTCAGTTCTCAAGTGTTTCAGCTTGGTTTCCATCTTATTTTCTGTGACAGTTAGCCAGTCCCTAAACCTCTAAAAGGCTTCATCCTTTGATTGAAGGATGAAAACCCATACCTTCCTTGTATAGTCATCTATGATGGACATGAAGTATCTCCCTCCATGAGTCTTGAGTTCTGGCTGACCCTCATAGATCGCTGTGAACATAGTCAAGGGGTTTCTTTGATGAGTGAGTTCCGGTAGAGAACTTCACCCTGGCGGCCTTCCCCAAAACGATTGTTCACAGAATTCCAGTTTGCTGACTCAATCTCCACATAATAGAATCTGCTTGGACAGTTCTTGTAAGCCTCTTTCACTTACCTGCCCCAGTCTCATGTGTCATAGTCTGGTCCTGTCAGGTTCTGATTGAACTGCATTTGAGAAATTTCCGATCACGGTTCTTCCAACTAATGAGTATAGTCCATTCTTTCTGACTCCTTTCATGACTATGAGAGAACCTTTGAATACTCTGATGCAGTCATTCTCTGCCTTGAATGAGTATCCACTTGCCTCCAGCGTACTTAGAGAGATCAAATTTCTTTTGAGTTTCGGGACATACCTGGCGTGCTGCAGTATCCTTTCAGCTCCATCAAACATCTTGATTCTGATTGTCCCGCTGCCGACTATCCTGCAAGCTTTATTATCACCAAGTAGAACAGACCACCATTCTCCAGCTGTAGTGACTCGAACCATTATTTGTGAGGGCACATGTGGAAGGAGCACCCTGAGTCAAGGATCCACTCCCTGCTAGATTCAGATTCTGTGATCGCCAGAGCTTCAGCTGAATCATAGTCATCTGAGGCTACGCTTGCCTCTCCAAAATCTCTGGGCTTCTCCTGAAAACTTTTCTTTCTATCCGGACAGTTCCTTCTAAAGTGACCTTCCTTGTGGCAGTGGTAACACTTGTTAGATCTCTTAGAAGACTGACTTCTGCCCTTCCTTCTGGACTTTGATCTGCTCAAATCACTTTTGAAGCCTTTCTTGCTCGATCTTCCTCTAACTGTCAGACTATCTCCACTGGTTTTCTCTTTCATGTCGTGCTTCTTCTGGAGTTCTTTAGCTCTAATAAGAGATTGAACCTCCTCCAGAGTAATAGTTTGCACCCTTCCATAGAGCATCGCATCCTTGAAATGCTCGTAGCTCTTGGGAATCTAGTTTAACAACAGTAGTGTCTTGTCCTCATCGTCAATCTTTACGTCGATGTTCTCGAGATCGTCGATGATCTTGTTGAACTCGTCAATCTGCTCTGAGACGGATTTGTCTTCATGCATTTTGAAGGAGTATAGGCGCTGCTTCAGAAAGAGTCTATTAGCCAGAGACTTTGTCAGGTAGAGTACCTCTAGTTTGGCCCAAAGCGCTTGAGCCGTTGTCTCCCTCGACACCTCCCTCAGAACTTTGTCGCACAAGCTCAGGATTATCAAACTGTGGGTCTTGTCCAGTACGTCAATCTTCTCATTCTCGGTCATGTCAGCCGGCAATGTCGCCGACCCTTGCAAGGCTTCTGCAACACCCTGCTGAACTAATAAAGCTCTCATTTTTACTCTCTATAGACCAAAATCATTATTACCGTTGAATTTCTCAATGTCGAATTTGGCGGAACCCATTATTGTGGCTTGATCCCCAATAACGTCTGAAGTCCGCTTTGCTGAGCACCTACTGAATTCCGAGAGCTGTCGCGACGTGCTTCTGCGCAGAAATCCTCCTCCTTCGCGAGATCTGCCCCTTCGCGGACCGAACTACCCGCCTTCCTCTGCTCTTTCGCGGACAGTTCCTCCTCCGTCTCGCCGAACCGCACAACCTGCGGTGCTAATCCAGTCGATCAAAGCTTCCACTGCTCACCGAATCTGTTGCGATTTGGCTGCCTGCGACGCGATCCACTTGCTTCTCTGTTCGTGAATGTCGAACTCCTCTTCTTCGTCGTTGGTCGCGAACACCTTTACGCGGACACCTCTAGCCAAGAAGTATGGATCTTCCCACAGACGGTGCCAATTGTTGTGAGATATGTACTTCCTAGCATAGAAATGAAAAACGCAAAGAACACAAACAAACACAGATTGTTTATGTGGTTCGATCCAACTGGATCTACGTCCACGGGAGGGAATCAATCAAATATTTCACTAAGGCAAAAGAAATGGAGAATACATAGCTTATACATAGAGATGAGCCCTCATCTTTCTTTTATGGCCTCCCTCTCAAGCGACACCTTGATACAAGGCCTCAAGATGCTCTCCTCCTCTCTAGCTCTCTAGCTATTCTCTCCTCCTTTGTGGTAGCTTAAGATCTCTTCCCTTGCTCTCCTATGTCTCACACCCTCTCTATTTATAGAAGCAAGAGAGTGGTAGGTGGGAGGTAGGTGGGAGGTAGGTGAGCGGTAGGTGAGATGTGGTAGGTGGCGGTGCCACATTACAAAATTGTTATTTTACCTTAGTTCATTAATTGGGGGTCAAAATAACAGTAACTTTTTACGTCAAATGTAAAAATGATTTTTGGTGAGATATTTAAGCAAGTTGACCAATCTTGGGGTTGAAATGACATTAAAATTTATGGTTAAATTTATGTCAAAAAGTTTTTTTTTTTTTTTAAATGGGTAATACGTTACTGCTAATAATGGTATATGAGCTTCTCGAGTTGGCTTTTCTTGTCCTCAACACCAACTTAAATCATCTCAATAACCCAAACAAAAGAAAAAATGCTTTATTTAGTTTCCAAGACTAATTGATAATAATTCGGCAAAACGCCAAAGGTTATGAGAATTTTTAGGAAGCTGATAACTTTTTTATTTAGAAAGCTTTGTCTGAATCTATTTACGGTTTAAAATCTCAAGTAAATGAGCTTAGGGGCATCTCATCTGACTCAAGCGTGGCTTATTTGTAAAAATACAAGCGCTGGCTCAGCTTGAGATACTAATGGTAGGCTTGTAGGCCTCGTGAACTCAAATGAATCTGTCTTGAGAGCTCATCGAGAAGCCATCAAAGTAATCGAAGACTGGAGCGCATGAGAAATGCCAGCAGCTCACCGGAGAAAGCATTGAGGCGACAAGAATCTGGCTAGCCGAGCTTTCTCGCAAGCCAACAAACAGCTCCTTTACGAGCTTGGCCTCAAACTTGAGGCCCGATAAGCTCGACTCGTGGGCTCTTTAACTAGTCAAGCTCAAGTCGGCTAGGCTCACTTACACCCCTAAATGAACTACAGTGGTCTAGCATCTTAGAGAATACTTTCCAATGGGGAATACAAGTGGAAACAAGGTCTACCACTGCTCTTTTCATTATCTCTGGCTCACCCTCTCGATTATAATGTTTGGAACCTATGCTATATATAAAGGTGGAACAAAGTCATGTCCAGGGTGAGAGGGCAATTGTCCTCCTGGAAGTTGAGATTTCTATATATATAAAAAAAAAGTTTCAAGATTTCTCTATATAAAAAAGTAAAAGTTATGTCCAGGGTGGGCAATTAACCCCCTCCCGAAAACATATTATTGATTTTAGAAAGAACTACAAAGGCAAAAAACGAAAAGAAGAAAAGAAACCAAAGGGACGGTTAGATATCCTATTATAGATAGAATTTCAGCAAGATCTAGCTTAACTCCAGCCAAACAATTTCCAGGTTATAATTCTCTCAAAATTTATTAAATCTGAATATACATGATCACTAAAACGTGCTCGAGTTAAGTCCTACTTGCAGCCAAATAGCCCCGCAAATAAACACTCAAATCGCCTATCATGCAAAAAAATCCAAAATTAAATGCCACAGATCTAAATCTGACTCAAGTTGTCAACTTGCATGATGCCAAATAAAATATAATAATAAGAAGAAGAAAAAAACAAACAGTTAGAAGCAGACCACTTCTTCTACATCAGAAGACGCGATTTGTAGTCTTTAAGCATACATGTCGAAACATTCCATAATTCTTAGAAGACCAGCATAAGCACAGCACAGCAACAACCATAAAATATATATATATTAAAACAAATAAAGAAAAAACGAACCTGAGCCAACTTCGCAAGCACAGACAGCAACGATCCCTTGGCAAGAAAGCTCTGCGCTCCAATCATCTTACATAATCTAGGGCACAGCCTCTGAAACGCCGCAGCTCCACCAGCTCCTCCACCTGCTTCCACCACTTTCCCAAGACACATTGCCGCACCCGCCTGCACTATCTTACTCTGCTCCCCCATCACCTCCAATAACGGTTTCACAAACAAACCAGCCACCGGCACCGTCGCCGCCCGTCCACCACCGGATTCCTCAGCATTGGATCGGAGATAGATCGCCGCCAGTGAGCCGGCGGCATCACCGCAAGCATCACGGAGCGAAGAGTCCGATGCAGGATCTTTAAGCCGGCGAACAATGAGACTGATGATTTTGGGGAGATGAGCCGCAGCAGAGTCAGGGTATGCTGCGCAGAGAAGAGAGAGGAGGCGGATGGATTCGCGGCGGGCGACAATGGGGGAGCTGCGGGCGCCGGAAGGATCGCCTGGGGAAGGGATGGGGTCGTGGAGGAGGGAGGAGAGGAACATAGGGAAGCCGTCGGGGGAAAGGGAGGCGATTATGTTCTCGAGATCGTCGACGGCCATCTGATGCGTGTCTCGATCGGAGAGCTTAGAGAGAGAAGAGAGAATGCGGGATTTGAGATCGAGCATGGCGAGGTGAGAGGAGAGAGACGATTGGGTTTGTGAAGGAGCTCTGGAAGCTTTGGAGGGTTTGGTGGTGGAAGCCATTTTTCTTTTTTTTTTTGGAACGGTTTGGAACGGTGAAGGGATGCAGAGCTGAAGCAGGGGATTTGAAAGAAATGGTTTGTGAACATAGAAGTAGCGCTAAATTTTTGTGCATTTACATACATACATACATAAATATATATATAGTCAACTTTTTAATATCACATTAAAAATAATATTATTTTCACTAAAAAAATTGAAATATATATTTTCATATATAAATTTAAAGCATCAAAATATTGTATAAGTAAATATGAAAGTTTAGCTGTGAGATATGAATAAAAATAAGAATTATTTGTTGCATGTGTCGCGTACACCGACCTGTTGGTTGGCATCCTTAGTGTAAGACCCCTTATGTCTGGGGTTCGATTCTTTCTCTGACAACGTGAGCCTCACAAAGGGTGGTACGGTAATTGTTAGGCACATAAGGATTTTGGAAGTGAGTGGAGGCACGTATAATAGTCTCTGACAATTCCTTTAAAAAAGAAATCATCAGTTGCATTTGTAAATTTCTCTAAAATTTATTTTGTAATTTTACTATAATAAGAAATTCGTATGATTATTTCATTATATTTTAAATAAACTAAAAGATGGGTTGCCATATAACGCCCATTTTAAGGGCTTTGATGGGATTTCCAATATTTTTATTATTAAACAAATTTATTTAAATGAAATATCTTTTAATATTAAACTAAAAAGATGTCTTGGATTCTCATAAAAAAAATTTATTTTTAATAATTACATGTGTCATTAAAAGTCATTTTATTTTAAATTTTGATGCCATTAATGCATTTAAATATTCAAAAAATTCAAAGGCAATCGTTTTAGTGAACACTAAAACTTTTGTAAAAATGACTAAACTTCTTCATCCAATGCCCGTAAATAACACTTTGAAGAATGCACAAAATCATACCCTCATCTAGGGCTGTCAAAAAGGTTCGTTGTTCGTGAACTGTTTTTGTTCGACTCGTTAAGTAATTCGTGTTCGATTAGTTCATGTTCAGCTCGTTTTGGCTCTATATATATATTTATATCATTATTTTTAAATAATTTAATTGACTGCAATACTATAAAGATTTATAATCAATTAAAATTACTAACTAAAAATATAATAAAAAAAGATTAAATTCTTTTAAATTAATATTTTTAATATAAATAAAAAATTTTAAATTTTGCCCTGTTTTTAACATTCTACCTCTGTGTGATAGGTTTGTCAAAATAACTCATTGTTCATGAATAGCTCGTGTTCGGCTCGATAAGCAAACGAGTCAAATACAAATAAATTTTTTGAGTCGATATATAAACAAGCCGAATATGAACAATAATATTTTTTAACAAGCTGAGTCTGGATTACTCAAGTTCGGCTTGTTAATAGTTATTTGTTTGCGAACAGCTCATGTTCAACTCGCTAAACAAACGAAAACAATCAAAACATGAATAGTGAAATCTTTTAACGAGCCGAACAAGAGCTGAGCCCACCATTACCCTCATCCAATAATAATCAAAGTTGTAAATGTAAACACCACTTATTTTAAGGAACAAGAAGTAACTAAACGATAAGAATGGGAAGGTCAGCCAACAGACTGATAATTTTGGCTACAAGCGCTTTTGTTCTATAAATTTCTCCGCCGCGGATTACGAAAGCAATGCAAGCGTTTCGCCGGCGAAGAAAGAAGATCGAATGGCGAAGCCGGAGCTTTTCGAGCTCAGCAACGGGAGGATAACGGTGAGGCTGACCAACGTCGGCGCCACCATTACTTCTCTACTCGTCCCTGATTCCGAAGGTTGGGGTTTATCGAATTTGAGCATCTCTTGCATGTTTGATCTTGATCTGATTTGATTGCAATGGCGTATTTTGATTTCTTCTTGGATTTCAGGGAATGTAGCGGATGTGGTGCTAGGGTTTGATTCGCTCGATGCTTATTTGGTAAGTTGTAGGTTGGATCTTTTAGATTATTTGATGGAATTTTTACTTTTGGTTATTTGATTTCACTTAGGATTGTGCCAAACCAAAAAAAAAGAAAGAAGGAGGGGGTTTTGATGCGGTTTAGGGTTGCTGATTTGATTTTCCTATGGTTAGTGTTGAATGAGAAGGATCAATGGAGGATTTTGACAAACCTTTTGGCTTGATTTTATTTATTTATTTGATTTAATTCTTATTTGTGGTAGTTAAATTCGTACATCGTAAATCCATTAAATCCAACCTCCCGCTGGATTTAGTAAATCCAGATTTAAGTTGAATCGAAGGCAGAATTCAGGTCCTTAAATCTGGAAATTCATAAATCTACACGCATTTTAGTGTTTGGCTGGATTCGTGAATCCAGTGGTAGATCCCTATTAAAAGGCTAACAAACAACCCCAAGGGGAAAAAATATTGCATCAGGAGTCCTGATGCATTGGACTTCAATCACGGTCTGCCACATGTACAAAACTAAATAATGTAATACAGGGTGGGCCCAGACTGTACATGTGGCAGGCATTGATTTGAGTCGTGGTGCTTTTTTGCGTTAGGACTCCTGACGAAACATTTTTTTCCCCCAAGGGTTTGTCTAGTAATGGATTTAAATTGAATTTTGACTTGAATCTTGTAAGAAATAAAAAATGACAACTCCTAAACTGTAGATATAATAAATTCAATTTCTGCTAATTTTTGTCTAAATAGTTGGATTTACTCAATCCTAATATTGACAGTATTTAGTAAATCCGGATTTGACAAAATTATTAAATCCATTACTAAACAACCCTTAAGTGGGTTGTATGGTAACATATTTAGAGCAAGATTTAACATAAATCTTGTCATACGATCAGTTTGGATAAACTAAAGCCGTGGATTTCATAAATCTGGATTTTACGGATTTCGGCCGTAAATCTTTGATTTACTATATCCTGTGAATCGGCGGATTTAGGAAATATGGGACGGGCTCTTTGCATGAAAAGCGAGATGTGAAGTTGCCTTCCTCCTTGGTTTCGGGTAAGAGCAGAGCAGGAGGAGGAGAAAGATGAGAGTAAAAGTTTATTAACATTGACCAATCCTTGCTCCAAGAAAGGAATGGAAGTTTGTTACCTCATAATCCTTGCACATTCCTCTTTCTTCTTGCGAGGATATATTTTGTTATCCAAAATTTGTTAGGAGCAATCAACAATGAAGCTAGATGATTAGAGAGGCAGTGGATGTAATTACACACCATCATTGATTGGAAACCCTACAATTGTTCACAGTCTCCCTAAAACATGATGATTTCATCTTTTTTATGCTACAAAATAAGTAAAAAATGCTTATTCATTGCCTTGTTTTTTTTTTTTTTTCTAGTAAAAGTCTAAATATTTATTCTCTACTTCATCATGATTTGAAAGTAGATTCTTTTTTTTTTTTTGTTTTTTTTTTTTTGTTTTATAGTAGCAATCATCATAAGTTATCCCTGAAAACTAAAGTCTATTCCACTTTATCATCTTTGCATAAAAACATGTAGTATTTTTTTATCTAACATATGTTGCTTTGATCCTACATTTTAACATATTATATGAAGTTATATTAATCTTTTTTCGATCAGAATGATAATGCACCTTATTTTGGGTGCATTGTTGGTCGTGTGGCAAATCGGATCAAAGATGGGAAATTTACTCTCAATGGTGTGGACTACTCATTGCCTATTAACAATGGCCCAAACAGTCTTCATGGTGAGTAATAAACACTTAATATAATGCTCTAGAAAAACCTTCGGTTGTGTTATTTTAAGCTAAATTTGATCTTGATGGATCTCAAAATCATTAGATTAGCTTTGAGATGAGTGCAATACAAATTTTGATTGATCAGAGATGTAGCATATAGATATGTGTGTGTGTGTGTGTGTGCCCGCGCGTAAAGTTGGTTTATAATGCTGTATTATGAAATATAATATGCTTGCTTACACGCATATAACTTTTGTATTGTAATCATGTATATAATCTGTGAATGTATGTGTACACTACAAGTCTATTATATGTTTGAATCCTAGATGATTATAATGAAGCAATTATCAAGCCATAATTTATGAAATGATACTTGTATTCAGATGTATATATCTTGCACTAACAACATGATTTTTTTTTTAAGTTTTATATCTGATTGCTTGACAGGTGGGAACAGGGGCTTTAACAAAGTGCTCTGGGAGGTTATAGAACAAAAAAATGGCGAGATACCAGCAATAACATTCAAATATTACAGTAAAGATGGAGAAGAAGGTAAAATCATTTGTTTCTTTGAAAAGTTTAAATAAAGGAAGATTTACATACATACCAGTCATACCACTCAACCTATGTATGAATTTACATATCTAACTCCTAAACTTCATTTTTTACGTACATACAGAAATTGTATGTTTCAATTTTTTATAGTAAAGAAAGTAGTATTTTTTATGTGATATGAAAGATTTAGATGATAGTAATGTAACAAGCAAAGTTTAAGCGTTAGATATGTAAATAGATAGGTATTGGGGGGGTAAATATGTAAATGCCCATAACTTCAAATAAATTTCTCCCTTCCTTCTAGTTTTTATAGGGTAGCCATTCAATCTAGACCCATCTCTTTGGAGTAAAACATCTTTTGTTAAATTTAAAATAGGAATCCAATTTCAATAATTTTTCAATACTTTATGTTTATGAATTCATACATAAACGCATGAATATATATTTCGATCTAATCCACACTCTACTCAATTCATATTTGTTTGATCCAAGTCTATCTCAGCTTAATGAATTTTTAATCACAACTCTCATTCATTCCAGGCTATCCCGGCGATGTTACGGTCACCGCAACATACTCCCTCCCTTCCAGCAACTCACTAAAACTCAAACTGGAGGCCACGCCTGTCAACAAAGCCACACCAATCAACCTCGCCCAACACACCTATTGGAACTTAGCCGGTCACAACTCCGGCGACATTCTCAACCATTCGATTAAGGTCTTCTCTCATCACATAACTCCGGTCGATCATAGCTCAATTCCGACCGGAGAGATCGCTCCGGTCGAAAACACACCCTTCGATTTCACAAAGGAGAACAAAATTGGGGACAGAATTGATCAAGTTCAAGGTGGTTATGATCACAACTATGTTATTGATAATAATGAAAAGAAATATGGGTTGAAGCATGTGGCTAAAGTTAAGGATTCTTTGGGTTTGAGAGTGCTGAATTTGTGGAGCGATGCGCCTGGAGTTCAGTTTTATACTGCTAATTATGTTGATGGTGTTTTGGGGAAAGGAGGAGCAGTTTATGAGAAACATGGGGGGTTGTGTTTGGAGACCCAGGGGTTTCCTAATGCAATTAATCAGCCTAATTTCCCAAACATTGTGGTTCAGGTTGGTGAGAAGTATGAGCATACTATGCTGTTTGAATTTTCAGCTGAATAGGGAGGGTATTTGATTTATGTATTATTATTTTCTTATGAGAATTATGATTATGTTCTATGTATAATAAAGCATTTTTATGTGTTGTGTTATTTTGAACTGTGTATTTGAATTATAAAATGGAAATATGTTGGGAAAATTTACATACCTAGCACACAATTGTTATGTCATATATTTCACGACTAAATTTTTTTTCATGATTAAAAAATATGTTATTAAATAAAAATTATAATTGAATCACATTGAAGGGCAGATATGCATTTTAGTGAAAATAGTAGAATAATTTAGAAAATGACAGGCTCGTGTGTTGAATAAAAATTTTGCAGTTTTAAATAATTTAAATAGAACTTCAATAAATTTTCACCTGAATTCATCTCTTAATCATATTATTATAACCCTTGTAGTTTATTCTAAGTGCCTCCATAAATCATGAAAGTTATGTGACAATAACTTTTTAATCATATTTTAAATATAAATCAAAATTAATTTCAAAGGAAAAATACCACCAATAAAAGCCTTACCAATTTTATATTTACAACCCTCAAAATCTTAAGCTAGGTAGCAACTGTCTGTTTCCATGCATTTTTCACCATAAATCATATTGATTTAATGGATAAAATGTCTACAAATCTGTATGAATAACTCGTTACATTTTCTTTTTGAATAAATATATCACTCCAAAACTATACTCTCTAACATTTTTAATGCCTTTCTAAATTTCCTTCTATATCATATGAATTTCCTTCTGTAATTGAATTTTATTCATGTTGTATGAATTTGACATAATTTAAGTAGCACTAGGAAGGTGGCAGATGTACCTTAACTTTGGATGAGAGCTGAGCGCATGGTTCAGAGCGAAATTAACCGTTGCGCCGTCTCGAAACAACATATCATATAAATCACAAACAAATCTGGAAAGCTCTTCCTCGTCGTCATCATCGATGTCGACCACACGAGCTTTCTCTGTATCACTGTCCTCCCAATCGCTTGTGGGAGTGGATGGTTCGGTCTGATCATCGTCAGCCTCATCATCGCCAATTACAAACTTTCCGTTTTCGAATATGCCATATTCGCCAGCGCCATTGAGTGCCACAGATTCAGCATCAGGTGGTTCTAATGAGGATGCCAACACAGCTTTAGCTCCCATGTCTAGGAAGGCTTTCACCAAACTTGGAGCTGGCCCACATTTGCCTGTGCAGATTATAATTCTGTCTCTCCATGCTCCAACCTACAAATTTTGCCAAAAAAGAAAAGAAAAGCTTTAATTACATGTAGTAATGCAATTTCTATCACCCCGTTTGTCATCCCCCACCCCTCACCACGCTGCTTCCAGCCGCCTAGTCCAACGCCTCCATCCCAAATTTATAGATAATAGATAAGATAGTGAAATAGAGCGAGAGAGTACTTGAAAGTTATTCTAACAAACACAGGCCTCTCTGGGATCATTGAGAAGAAAGAGAGAGAGAGAGTGCTTAACAGATTTCATCATCATCCTAAGCCCACACTGATTGCATTACACGTAAGCCAATAAGTTTAACATGTGATAAATCTCACCATCCAGCGGACATCCTCAGACGACAAATGAATAGCTGGAAGCGTCCTACGAAACATATATGCGCCAATCTCCTGATTATCCTCCATCACCTTCAAAATAATGAGCTTCAGGAACAGTTCTACACCAAGCCAAATGCATTTAGATAAAACCACTAAAAACAGAAAGGTGCATACTTGAGTTTGACGGCCAATATAACGATGAAGAATGCCGCCAACTTCAAATTGTCGCCAATGCGCAACCAAATCCGATATAGAAAAAATCTTTGATAGAGAATAAAAATCTTTTCTTTTGCGAACTCGCATCATCATCGATATGCTCAACTTAACACTCTGAAGAAATTTATCTGCTAATTCTCCAGGCTCAGCCACCACAAACACATCATTCTGCCAACTGATGCAAAAAATACACTCAATAAATAATCAATTGACATCAACAAAAATCAAATTCAAGCAGTTAAGGAAAAGTGTATATAACCTTAGTATTAACCCTGACGAATCATTTTGCAAAGCTAAATGAATAATGCCTACTTGAGGCGAATTTTGTAGCTTCTCGTTTAGGGAAAGGACGTTAATGGAAGGCTGCCTCGAGAGCGGAGATCTAGGAGATGTCACCTTTCCGAGAGGGTGACCATCCAAACTAAGCGGCGGAACCAAATCGATACGGCTCGTTCTTTGAGGACCACCTTCAGGACTATAAACAAGCGGACTAGAAGAGAAACTTCCTGTAAGTATCGGAGATGTGAAGGGTGTAGGAAATGCGGTGGTTGGCTTGGACAATCCTGAAGTTTTGTGAGTAAGAGATAGCTTAATGCCGGCACGAACACAAAATGCCTCGAGTGCCCGAGAATGATTTATGATTTTTTTAGAGTCAAGATTATGTGATGACTCTACAAGCAGAACCATTCGTCTCCACCCCAATGAAGGGCTGTCATCATGAAGCACTGAAAATTATAAGAAAACAATTTTCTAAATCAATTACAACTTGCTTTAACTAGAAAAGAGAGAGTATAGCGAAGGCGGTGAGAGCAAAAGTGTGAGACAATACAGACCTGAATTTGCAAGTTTCAAGTTGGATACATGGCGGCCCTTTGATTTCTCAGCCATTTTTTCCTCATTAGCATACCTTGAAAGTAAGCGCTCAAATAGTCTCTGAAAAGCCAGACCGCTTTTATGGATATATTCATCAGTTGCCGCTTCCAATTTAAGCCAGATAGCAGGATCAGTCTCATCTAGTTCCATACCACATCGCTCGTCCACTGTAGTAAAGAGACGATGACTTTGTTTACAACAATTTGCATGATACAGAAATCAAATCAACGTTTTAATCATCGTTTAGTTCCTTAAAGCTAGTGCCTTTTAATATAAAAATCACATTCTACGAGACAGGAGCTTGACCTCAAGTAAGAAATTGTGGTACAAGACAAATTGTAGCTTTCTAAGCAAATAAAACAATGCGATCAGCTCAAAACACGACCATACTTACCGGGATTGAATCGGAAATACTGCATGTCAGGAAGCAAAGGCATCAATGTATCCATTGTTTCCTCCACCCGCTCAACTGAGCACGCGCTTTCTATCAGCACCTGTCCTGTATCGAAATAACGCCACCCACCTTTTCGAACCTAGATTTTTTCATAAACAGAGAGAACCAATTATAAACATGAAGACCTTCTGATCATGAAGGAGAGAAAACTATCACTTCAGTCATCTATACATCTAAAATATAATGCAGTGTAAAATTTCCATTAGAAGGTTTCAAGAATCCCATTCAGCTCCATATATCAGTGCCTTACTTTGGTTGGAACTGAACTACATCCAACAGAAACTAGACAATCAATTCTAGCATCAGGCCACAAAAGTTGTGCTTCCCTTATGGCAAAAATTGTAGGATTATTTGCTAGAATTGCTCCATCTTGCCATCGATTCAAATCTGAAAGAAAATAAAGATGACAATTTCCTCTTTTAGTGGCAGACTGCAGCGAGAAAACAATAAAATGTGCAAAGAAAACATAAGCCTAAAGCAAAATTCAGGAAGAGATTTGAAATTACCATCTGAGAAGTCATCAAGATAATAAGGAGCAGCAGAAGATGCCCTTATTGCTTCCCATATCCGGTGCTTGCAGCTCCCCAGGAAGGCGCAACGACGACTGCAATGTGGACCAACAGAACCGGTGGCTGCACTATATGAGGCAGTACTTTCACCCAACCCCATCTCTGGGGTGCCAACAGGATACTGAAAAGGGGAAGAAAATCTACTATTACTACTACTAAATTGAATCTATATTGAGTAAAACAAACTTTACCGCCTCACAATTAGGTTGCAAATGAGCACAAACTACTCATGGCTTGGCTCAATGAGTGCTCGTTCATAATCATTTGATTAATTTATCGAACCAGAATAAATAATTTAGTGAATACTTAGTTGTTAAATGACAAAATTTAATCGCTTCTATGAATCATTTATGCTTATGAACATTGTCATTTAAAGCTTGTGAGCAAACTCGTTAAGAAGCTCAATTCATGCTAAATAATGGCTCCATTAACACTCATTCGTGAATTGTATATTATTTAAAAGTTTTTTTATAGGCCAGACAAGCTTTACTTGATGCAGCTCGTTGATTTTTTCAAACTAAGTTGCTAATATAAAGATCAATTAAATTTCAATTAAAACTTTATCAAAATTTGATTAATGTTCATCTACTTTGTTAAATGAATTGCTCGCTAAAAAACTCAATAATTCCAATATAAACCAAACTTCAAATGAGTTTGAACCAAGCTTGAACATGATTTTGATAAACAAACAAGAGCTCAAATAGAATCTTAGGCTCCGTTTGGGAGCGCGATCTAAGAGCTTCGCGGCCTGCGCCCGCTAACTCCATCGTTTGGCGGGGCGTCCCGCTCGCCACAGGATGCGATTCGGGTAAAATGCCGGCCGCGGAATGGATCCAGCGGCACAGCTTTCTCGATCGGCTTTTTACGCATTACCCCTCGTCGAGCCTCCCCCTCCCTCCTTCGTCTTCTCCTCCTCATTCGTTCGGTCGTGACCAAATCCTCTTCTTTTCCCATTTTCCCTCCCCATCCCTATTCCCATCTCGCCCAAAACCATCGTTCGGTGCCTTTCGCCTGTCGTATTTACCATTTCCCCTCTCCAACCCTCTTCCGATTTCGGCCAAAATAATCCCATTGGTGACCGAACTCTCTGCTATACCATCATGCGGGAAGGCAACGACAGGATCGACGTACGTCATTAATTGTGGGAAAGCAATGACGAGATCACTCGTCGCCGTAGTGATACAACGTTCTCCTTCTTCCGCTCATACCCGAAACCATTAATTATTGGTAAGCCTGCTCGCGCCTTGATTGCTCTTGCGACCTTTTATTCTTTTCCGTGCTTGGAGATGGGACTGGATTTGCCATTGTTAAAGTTTAGAGCAATGAAAGTTGGACGCTGGCAAGGTGTTTGATGATTGTGGTAAGAGAGCTCTTTTCTGTCATTTATAAATATGAAGACCTTTAATTATGCAATGGGTATTAGCAACACACCATAGTAGAGAAGGTTTTACTAATACTTATGTTGGGATTGCAAAAGATGTCTTTTGTTATGCTGCTTGCTATGGTGGGGCTACCTGTACACCAACTGCGAGCATTTTGGTAAATGTGAAATGTGTATCTGTAATTTTGTATTGTTTTTTATTGTAGTGTAGTCTTAAAAGTAGTGTTGTCACAGTTTGAAGTGCAAAAGATGCCTCCTGTTATTGAGGTGTATCTGTTCATGGATTCACCTCACACTAGTATTCTGTTTTGAACTGTTTCAAAACAAAATTCTGCTTCAGAAGTATCAAAATTAATGTTTTCACAGTTCTGTTTTAAACAATTTTACCTAACAGGGGCAACATGGTCATTTTTCCAGAAACAGTTGCCCCAAAGCTGTTTTGACACAGTTGCACCAAACAGACAGCCAGCTTCCCCACAACAGCTTCCCGGGGCAGCACAGCTGCAGCTGAAAAGCTGAGAAGCTGCAGCTGCGCCAAACACAGCCTTAATAAATAAGCTCAAGCTCAAACGAACACTTGCTCAGCTCGGCTTACTTCATTTGCATCCCTACTCACTATCCAGTTGCACACATAAAACATCTAAAGAGAAAAAAAACACAAAACACTAAACAAATTTATGTCGGTGTTGAACAGAGAAATAAAAAGAAAATGGGGGGAAGAAATTTAAAAAGAGAGTTATATTAATTAAAATTAAATTAATTAACTTATAATTTTATCTAATCCCGCCTGTTGGAGTTTGCTTGATGGGATAACTATTCACGCTCAGCACAATTACAAACAGATGAATGAAATGGCAATCTGTGGGAGATGCAAGTCTGACTTCTCTACCTTAGCACAACTCCTTCCCTGTCGCACAGGAGTTTCACTTGAGCCCCTGCAATCGACCTTACTCCTTCGTTTCCTTCATCGTTCACCTCAACCCGTCGAAGTCCTACGTCAACATCATTGTCTCCCTCAGTTATAAGTCTCGACCCATCTTCCACTTGTACTTTGTTTTCTTCTTGTTCTTCTAAGGTACAAATTTTTCTGCTTCAATTCTGTTGTCTTCCCCACTCTCAGCAACAAAAAATTTAAATTATGTTTTAAATATCCAATACCCCGATGATGGACGTGTTGATAAAAAATTATGCTTCAAAGTCTATTTTGAATTCAATTATTTCAATTACTGAACCTGATCATCTGTAAGTAGGACAAAATTGACAGGGGTTTAAAGATGATTGAAAATTTATACTGAAGGGACCAATCGTTTAAATCAAAACTTCCTAAGTAATCAATCAAAATATTCAAGTTAAAAATAAATCACTTAAAAACTTGAAGCAAACCTCCCTCATCCACCCTCAGCAATAGTTTGTCGAGGGTGACAAATTTCTGACTGACTTCAGCTCATAAAGAACTACTGTCATATCAAATATATCAATATATTCGCAATCAAAATAATTGTATGTCAGTGAGAGTGTGTCCCGAGTCCTCTATTCGCGTGGTTCCACAAATAACGGTTACAACCAGAGCTCTTTAACCGGGTGGCTGCCCCCAAATGACATCATTATATTACGGTCACGGTCGCAACTTGTTTATTCCCCAACGGTTTTCCACCTATAAAACAGCGACACTCCCAAATAAAATTCCTACCCGTCTTTGACACGTGTCGGACACGAACACGGCTCAGACATGTCACATGGGTCAATACTGTGTCCGACGCTTAATAACCATGTCGACAATACCACCTTCTCAGACAGCTCTCTCGACACCTCCCCGACACCTCTCAACGCCTCTCTTGACACGGGAATTAAAATAAGACGTAACACTTAAGAGACAAAGCAGAATCCAAAGCGTCAAAAAAAAATCTAGCGGCGTTTGAAGGTTTGCGATCTTAACAAAGCCTCGCAA
>NEWO01000253.1:0-10071 GCA_003013225.1 Phalaenopsis aphrodite | reverse complement strand
GGGAACCCTCGGAGGAGGTAACCTACGGTTGCTAACGAGGTTTTCCACCGTCTAAATGAAATTATGGAACTCATTAAGTTGAGTTTAGTAAGTTCATTTGGACTAAGTGATTCCAATAGAAAATATTAGTGCCGGGACGATGGAACCGTGGGATCTTGACCGGTGTCGCTTTAATCAACTTTAATATGCCCATAATAAAATTTAAAGAACTTCAACCATAGGGTCACCTGATTTGACATTATAACCAAATGATCTAAAAAATTTGAACTTTGCTACAACGAGGAGCTTGAAGCTTACATGGTGGGCAGCCCGGCCATCTTCAACAGCAAGAGAACCTACATTCCTTCCTTAGCTTTAAAATAACAAAGCCATAGGATATCGAGGTTGTTTGCCTAGTGCAACATAAATCCTCAAACATATTTTTAGGCATTTGTACAATCCTGTTGTACAATCTAAGCCCTAACTCGTCTTAGGATTCCGAGGTAGTCGTTTGTCATGACTTCAATCCTCACATCTTCAATGTTATTTGTGTCGATTGTTTCACACAAATATAAATCCTAATAAATAAAAATTGCAGGATGAAATATCTAAATAATTTCTCCTAAATTGAAGCCAAATAATAAGATAGCTTGGGAAGTCACCGAAGTTTTCCTTCGAATCTGTGACATCCTCTAGTATCTCCTCCTTTGGACTTCAAAACAAAATGTTCCAAATTTGAACCAATCCTTTTTATACCTCTCCATCCGATATCTTTGAAATGTCCTTACCATTTGAACTCCTTGAAGATAATTTTTCTTGATTTTATTGAGAGTATTCTTAAGTAACTTCTGTTACCTAAGATGTAATTAATTATAGGGGCTTACCCTTATAAGAAGCTTTTCCCGAACCCAGCATAATACAAACCCTATTTAATTCCTTATATTAAATAGGAGAATTTGTCGGCCAATACATTGGTTTCGCAGACCAAACGGGTGTCATAACTTTCTTTAGTTTATTTGATCGAGTCTCACTCTTAAATTTTGTGTTCATCCTTAGGGATAGATACAGGATTTGAGGTAAAGCGCTCTTTCATTTAAACTATGAAAATTATGGGGTCAGTTTGACTTCATCTTTTTCAAAACTAAAATTTTTTAATGTCCTTCCGAAGCGGGCAACGGGATTTCAATTCTGATGACCGACAGGTTCTTACGGGCAAACCCCATACCAAAAATAGTGCCGACAGAGATAATAAAAAGAAAATCATTCTTGGTTGAAGACTAAGATGATAACAAAGCCGATGTATCGACATTAACGCACTGCAAAGAGAAAACTCCAATGACTTGGCTAAGCAAGTTGCACTCCTTCAACATTAGATGATTGTTGTGATGGAGTCGTTGAGCAAGCAGATCCTAGTGGTGAATCAAGAGCAAGGAGATAGTGAAGAACAATCACAATGTAAGATCCTGGCCTTGCAACAGTGAGTAGCATGTGAAAGTTCCGATAAGCAAGAGGAAGACTAAGGAGACAAGGGTCAACATCACTCTTTCAAGATATGAGCCAAAGTTGAAAAACCTACTTTTAACGGTGATATCAATGCAAAGAAGCTCAAGGCTTAGGTTGGTTGGGTCAAACTATTTAAGTCTATATGAGTAGTCTTCCCAATAGAAGGTTTTGTTTGCTCTTCACAAACTCATAAAACAAGTGTAGAATTGGTGAAACGTTGGGTGTCAAAACATAAATTTCCGGAAGCTATTACGCCAAGAAACTTACACCATGGATATAAAGAAGAAAGATGGAAGTGGCAAGAATTGATGCACTTATAAGATCAGACTGTACAAAATTACACAATGAAGTTTAAAAGATGAGTTCTGATGATTGACATGTTACAAGAAGGCATCTCAACGTAGACAAAGTAGACAAGAATGGTGCATTATAGAATCTCCAAAAAAACATCAACCATTTCCTCTAAAGATCACAATCAGACCAGCATTCATGTCATGGAGATTAAGAAAGAGAACAGGAATTGAATGGGAGGGGGAGGAATTGAAGACTACGAGAAGAAGAAGAGGAACATATAAGACTCTAACAAAGCATCAACTTTTGCCACAATTTACATTCTAAAAAAGGCAACGAGATGCACCCTTTAAACAACCATGGCAGAATTTAGAAGAATTTGCATGATGGGAGTTGCGAGACTTAGAAAGTAGGATTTAGGAGGCTATACCTAAGCTTGATGTCATCATCAGTGGACTTCATTTTGCACACAAATTCCGAATGATTGATACTCAGCTAACCAGCCACTGTTATCTTTTACAATGGCTATAGTGGGTTATTTATATGAAGACAATTCCTTCAGTTGGATTGGAGAGCATGTGATCATGTTCTCCTCCTTTTAAGCATCTCCACAATGTGGATGAGATGTGACCGAGAGGTCTGGCGCGTCCTTGAGATCACTGGAATTTAAAATGTGGGTGTCAGCTATTGAAGAATGTCAGCTGGCTCAAAATCTAAATAAGATGGCAACTGCAGTTGCAAGAGGCATACAATGCGATTAGAAAAGGACGAGATTGAATGGAGATGGCTTTTTGTCTTAACAGTTCGAATCCAAGTTGGATGAACCCATTTACCCATTTTTCTTCATTTATTCATAATTTGAAATGATTTGAGTTCCATACAATCCATAAATTAATTTGGAAAATTTTAAACCATTTCAAATGTGCATTAATCAAACCACTAATCAAGTTCAAAAAGTCTCTGAGTTAGTGTTGAAATAGAAATAGCAAAGATGATGATTTCGTATAGGGCTAATTGAGCTTCAAGCTTGATTAATTAAACACAGTTTTAAGGGCCAAAAAAATTAAAATAATTAAATCCAAGCTAATTAATGCAAGTATATCAAATTGATCCTGAATCCCTTGGGTTCATTAAACCTTGATAAAATAACTAGGTCTTGACAATCAATAATAATTTGAACGTTATAATAACACTCAATTGTGTTAAGCAAGCCTCAAATTAATTAGATAACATTAAATGTGTTTGATTTTTGGGGTTACAGAGCTTAAACCAGCCTGATTAGTCCTACAGATAAATTGGAATGGAATGAAATCGCAAGTTTTGGGGTAAACACATACAAACTAGCTTTTAATTTATGATATAATGATCTCAATCCACATTTTCTAAGAATCAATTTGTTCCATCATTTTTTATAAATAGAGAGATATAAAATAACACAAATTTGCATGTGTCACCTATATGGATCGCACAAAATACCATAATTGATGTCCATCAAGCCACAAGGCCAGTTATTCTTCGAAAATATCTTAACTAAAATGCTCCCCAATCCATCAATAAAAATAAGTGGGAACTAAACATCTTGTTTGCTTGAACTTCAATAGAATTTGAAGTTGCTTTGTTACACAAACTTCGTCTCTTTCTTATTATAGATGCATTATGACATGAGTCTACTGCAATTGCAATTATGACCAAAATATGAAGTTTATAAAAGAATATCATATTCTGAGAAAAAAAATATAAGTAAGAAAAAAGACATTCAGCACATGAGTCTACTGCAATTGCAAGAGCTCGGGATGGTTTAATTTTTGCTT
This sequence comes from Phalaenopsis aphrodite, assembly GCA_003013225.1. Classification (NCBI taxonomy): domain Eukaryota; kingdom Viridiplantae; phylum Streptophyta; class Magnoliopsida; order Asparagales; family Orchidaceae; genus Phalaenopsis; species Phalaenopsis aphrodite. The sequence continues at coordinate 6,487 of NEWO01000253.1, read as the reverse complement.
AAAGGTTATTATCGAGAATCAAATCTAAATGTCACAATGGAAGCAATACAACTATTGCTCTAGCCATGCCCTAAAATTAGAATTTTTTTAAGCAAAAGGATTGAAGCATAGCAAAAGTGTGGTGCAGTTGATGCACCTGATAGTTTCGGAATATGAATGGTTGGGCAGGTGCAACACTAACGAGAGTTGATACAACAAAAACCTTAGGGATCTTCTTCACAGCCGAATCTATGAGGAGATCACCATCCTCATCCGCACACATTTCTTTAAGTAACCTTTCAAATTGGTCTGCACTGTGCTGCATGAGAAAGTTCACTGAGAAAAAGAATGAGGAAAAAAAAACCACTGCCTGAGATTCCGTACCTTAGATCCATGAACAACTACCCTAAACCTTTGCGATGAACTCTTGTACAGTTGATCCAGCTTCTCCCTCCAGCTAGCAGCTTCATTATCTTTTGGAACAGGATCAGTAAATACAAGTTTACCTGGGGAATCAAAAACACAGTTATGCATAGTATCTAAAAGAAATTAAATAACAAAAATGAGATGCCAAGTAAGCTAACTCATCATCGATGATCACCTAGTTCCTTGTAAATTTCTTCACATTGATCCAGGGTCATCTGTTTGACTCCAAGGGCAATTGCAAGCATGCCACCAGTAGAAGTGCCACAAATAAGGTCAAATAATTCATGAATACGCTTGCCAGTGCCTTGTTCAATTTGCTTAAGCATCCGTACAGTTGCCAAACCCTTCATACCACCCCCATCCATAGAAAGAATCCGTAAGCCTTGCTTTCCAACCGGCCTTCCTTTAATTGCCTTTCTCAAGCTTTCATTCTCACCTGTTGATAAAAATATAATGAACATGAATACAAATTATCCTTGGAGAATTAAGTAAAGTGCCAAAATAGTCCCCGACTATTTACATTGGATCATTTTAATCTTAAAGTTTATAAAAGGACTAAATTAGTCCCCGAATTGTTTTAATGGGAGTTAAAATAGTCTTAACTGGAGACTACTTAAATTAATTGACATTTTTATAAACTCATGCTAAAATGACCCTTACAAAGAGTCATGGGACTATTCTGACACTTTTCTCTTAAGTAAATGAAAATTTGCAACTGAGTCGTGAAATAGAAATGACGTGCCAAGGATGGCCAAAGCCCGAGCAGCAGCCTTGTGTACACGAGGTTCTGGTGCAACTATCAGGCGCAGGAGAATTTCACGAAAGCTTTCAGATTGAACTAGCATACGGCGATTCTCTGGACAGAATGCTAAATTGCCAACAACTAATAACGCTAGCCATTGCACCTGATGAGAAAACCAAAATCAAAACACATTCCCCAGTTATCATTGGCTATTGCAGACATTTTCCAAGAGCTCAAACTCAGATTGATGTCGTGGGTTACCTCTATATTCTTGTGTGCACAAAGTGCTTTAAGTGATTTCAGTACATCTTTTGTCAACATCTTCTGTGCAACACTGTCTGAAGCAAATGCCAAGTTTACCATTACTTGCAAAAGGGACATTAACTCTCCCTGACACACAGATTTAAGAGCAGACTCGATTGGTTGCATTATATCAGACTTAATCAACTGCATTGCAAGGGAAACGTCTGATGCTAGTGAAGAAAGAGCAGAACAAGCTTGTTCAACCTGAAATATGCACTCATCAATGCAAATGGCGTTCTTCAAAAACAACAGGCAGCTAAAGTAATCAAATTAGTCAGCAAAAAAAAGAAGAAGAGCATACCACATGCCGGTTATCACTGCTTATCATGCTTATAAGCTGGCGTATAGCATTTTCTTCTTTACTAATAGCTAAACGATTTGTATGGTCTTGCATGAGTTTTGCTAGTGCAGATGCCAACAAGGGATGATGACATGAAGAAAACCGAAAAATAAGAGAAAAGAAAGGGCTTAATTTGTGTTTTGATGCACTGAAGTAACCGGCATTGTCTGTCTGAAATCACAAAAAAAAAGGGGTTTAATGTAGGTTCAAAAGTCAAGCCAACAAGAAAGGTTTCAAACTGAAATCATTACCTCTATTTGCACATTCACTGTCTTAATATTTTCCGTTGCTTCAATTCTAATATTGGCTAGAGATAACCGTCGAAGATTGTGAAGTGGTAATATTTCAGGAAGGAACTCAAGTGGATTATCATATAGTCTTAGAACTTGAAGCTCTGGCATAGCCCTGCCATTAAACTGAAAATAAATTTTATCTTGATCGGCATATTCAAAAGATAGGGAAACCTATTAGCCTATGTAAAATAGCTTTGCAAAGCATGCTGCTGATTGGATGACCTGAAATCCAGAAGTGGGCGAATGAGCTTGTTGTGTTCAAGTGAAAGCTCAACTAGCATCACACACTGCCTCAACTCAACTGAAAAGAATATATCCAATGGTCTAAATGTGAAAGAGAATCATACAGCGAGAAATTACATGTCACTCTGGAAAAAATTGAAGTTTCCAACCAAACGATTAAGTGATTTGGGCTAACCAGGTACAGATACCAGTACATTGTTGTCCGCCCTTAGCACTTTCAAGCTTCTCAACTCACCAAGTTCAGATGGAAGCTGCACAAGTTTATTGTTATCCAGATAAAGCTTCTCAAGAAGAGAAAGCTTCATCAGCTCTACAGGCAATACCTGTTAGCTCCACAAAGATGAAGAAGTTAAGCATGGCAGTTCCCTAGGAACTATCATTCAACCACTTAAATTTATAAAAGGCAATACATTTGTATCTGAATATATCTCAACATCATATGAAATACGCTAATTCATACAATCAGGCATAAACAAACAAGTAACAATTTTACATTATTTTTAAAAGTGTGCTTCGAAGCACGTTTAACAAGCAAAGCAAAGCGAAGGGCGTGACGCCGGCGTTGCTTCGCTAAAGTGCACTTCGAAGCACAATTCACGAGCAAACAAAACAAGGGTTTTTTTTATTTTTAAGGATTTAATTATTTCAATAAACCATTAGAAATTGTTCGAAATTTTAATTTTCATGGTCAACCTCAATATTTACCTTAAAATTAGGTATTGTACAAATTTTTTTCTATTATATATCAATTTTGAATTCATAATTTATGTTTTATAATTATTAATGAATGTATTTATACATTAATAGTTTTATATAACCTATAATCTATTGGTGCTTTGATTAATAAAAGTATGCCTTTGCTCAACATTTTATGCTTGGAAGCAAAAATAAAACATTACGCGTGCATTACACTTTGCACTTTGATAACACTGCAATTATATATGTGAATTCCTTACCCACAAACAACAGTAAGGAATCGCAAAAAAGCAATTTAAAAAATGATAAAAACAAGGAACAACAGAGAGGAAATTTAAATAAATCAAAAACATGTTTCAGCTGCAGCTTATACAATTTAACGACTGAAATGCACATACAATGCATGCCATTTTATGCCTAGATATGTCAATCTTTAGCTTAAGTGGTAAAGGGAAAAAGAAAATAGGAAAAGCATCAACTCAATATGCATCGATCAAACTAGTAACAGAAGTCCAAAATAACACCGAATGGCACATAATAAAGTTAATCAAATGATCTCTATGAACTATCAATAACCATATCCCTAGGCATAATAAAAATAATATTATAATTTTTTTCAATGTTTTTGAATTTGTATATAGAAGTTAATTTAATTTTTATGAAGACCATACAAGTCCCTAGCTTTGGCTAAGCCACCAAAAATATAGCCAGATAAGCCATCTTGACTTTAACACAAAAATGCATTTAATTGTGTTGACTTTTCAGTTTTCCACTAAGCACCCTAGAAAACCAACGAGCAGAACTAAAACTTTTCAGCTAGAACAGTGAAGCAATGCATGTAATATCTATGGAATTTGAGAAAAAAAACAACTATAATTGCTTCACAAATGACAATGAGAAAGATTTTTGCTTTATTTTTTGCTGAAAAGCATGATTTTTTAAATTAAGTTTTGATTGCCACATATCAGAATGAACCTCCAACATCAACACCAATTAGTTACTTATTTAATGAGCTCTCAAAAGTTCCTCTCTTCATTGAAGAAGAACAATAAGTAAATAATCATGATCTCGGTACTGCCACTAATAAAATATGATGAAACTCATGGAACTCTAGTACTTAACAGATAATTAATTATAGCTGAAGAAGACTGATGCAGTAATTAAGGTATAAAAAGAAATGAAAACCCAAATTTCACCACAATTATAAAAAATGCGAACACAACAGAAGGACCCTATTGTAGACCAAATGAAGTGAAACCAAATGTTACCAAAAGCTAGTTTCTTAATTGAAGAGTAACAGGAAGTAACCTTCCCGATGTCACTAACTTTCACTTTCAAAATGTCATAGAACTCATGACACTCAAGTACTCGCGATTCAGAATTCATTTCAGTTGATGAATATTTAACCAGTTATCGGTGTAGAAAAATGAACAAAAAACTGATTATTCGCCAAATGAAGTAGAGATACAACAATTCGAGAGAAATGGGCTCTAAAGGGAACCTAATGGAGTGAAATAAACCTAATTACGCATCAGGGCCATCTAAGTTTAAACATCAACCCAATAAGCAAGGTCAAACAACACAACGAGGACTGTAATTCCCAAAATATCGCTTAAAAAACTCACCGACAAGCCGCATCCACAGAGATTCAGAACCTTGACGCCACCCCAATGCTCCGAAAAACGGGAAAAGCCATCTCTGCTGCCAGTTGACGAGAGATCTGACCTCAGCAGCCGCGTCAAAACCCCGACCCCATCGCTCTGTTGCCCCGACCCCGCGGCCTTATACATCGTCACCACCCGCAGCGGCTCCCGCTTCTTCATCACCTTCATCCGCACGCCAACGAGACCCTCCTCTCCGTCCCCACCGCTCTCATGAAGATCAACGAGCACTGTGTCCTGAGGCGGCGGGAGTGCGACCACGACTTGCGACTGGAGGCGGAGTGCGACCTGCTCCTCGTCGTCGCCGGCCGACCACTCGAGATCGATCCGGAAGCCGAGCTCGTCAGAGGATGGGCGGGGCTCTGGAGGTTGGGTGCGCGGGGAAGATGGGAGCGGAACTTCAGCATTGTCGCCGAACTCACCGTAGTCAAGTGCGAGGTGGAAGATCTCGGAGGCGCGTTTCCAGCCCAAGCCCCATGACATGACTTGGGTGAACTGCGTTTGGAAAACCTAGGGTTAGGGTTCCGATGACTTGGAAGTGTGCGGAGGAGTACGGCTGCCGGAGAGTAGGTGAAGGTGAGGCGATGGTGGACGGAGGTGGAATTTGCAACAACTGGGTCGGCTACTCGGCTTCAGTTTTGTCTTCGGTTTCAACTCTCTCTCTATATATATAGTTGATTTTCTTGCGCATAGACCCCCCAAATTAATATTATTGCATGCAAACCTTGAGTCCTGGTTAAAACAGCGTGAAGACTTGACGGACTCGACTCCCTCTTTTTTCAATCTGAACCTTTGCCATTTTAATTTGGCATGTTGTAATTTAAAGTTCGAATATTTGATCTAATCAAATATCTAGAAGGCTTTTTTTATATAAATATTTATAAGATATTAGAGGATGTAGCACTAGAAGTATATGAATGTACATGTCTCACACGATAGTTTTAAATTTTACGATATAGCACCTAAATTTTTATTAATGTCTAAAAATATTAAACATCATAGTTAGTATTATAACAATGTTCAAATTTTATTTGAACTAAGTTTGAATCTTGTACGCACTAAAACTAAATCTCGGTCAAACTGTTTTCAAAATTTGCTCAAATCATGATCAAATTAGTTGCAATTAATGAGCAATATGAACCATTTTGATTGGACAGCATGAAGAGCTTCCATTAATCAAATATTATTTGATGGATTTTTTAGTGTCTTAAAAATATCAAAATTAAACTATCTTGAACTTGTTGGATTCGTTTGTCGGGACGCTTAATTCGACTGGAAGCTATCACAAAAACTTTCAAGTGTGGTTCAATGACTTGATGTGAGTTTGATTTGGCTCGGATCGGACTAGTTTTGATATCATTGGGTTCCTCTCTTCGAGCAGGTCAGTTTGACTATAATTTTGTTGATCATACTTTTAGATGACTGTTTATCAAAATGAATGTTTCTTGATAAAAAAAGTACATTGAGATCCGTTCCATACCTCGAGTTTCGTGTCGCATAATGAGAATTTGTTCGTGAAGTATTAGCACCTATTAATATGTGATAATCTAATGAAAGTCCTTCTCTAATATTTAGAAAAATTTATCACACCAATAATATATATATGTGTACACACACACACACACCGCGTATTTAGATCATTTGGTCAAACGTCTACTTGTCAGTTGTAAGTTCCCTCTGATCTGGGGATCGAATCCCTCCCAGTATAGGGTGTGATACTCGAATTGTTATGAGCATTAGGGATGGCTGGTGCACGATTATAACCTATGTTTCAAGTGCTTTGCGGCTGACTACACAAAAAGTT
>NEWO01000252.1:921569-953538 GCA_003013225.1 Phalaenopsis aphrodite | reverse complement strand
GTTCAGCTCATGGTTTTAGGAGGAAAAGGAGAAGAAGTGTTCAATTGAAGTGGAGAGGAGAGGGGAAAATGGGAGAGGGGAATTTTAAAAAATGGGGAATGAGAGGGAGAGTGGTCCACAAATTAATGAGGGAGAGAGTTATGGAGGAGAGTACTGGGTTGAAAAGAAGTTATGGATGAGGTGAATGACTACTATTAAGGAACAAAGTTTCTAGCTCAAGTTATGAGAATTTGAAGTTGCTAGCTGGTTAGGAGTTAGCGTTGGTAAAAAAAAAATTGACTTGAGCTCATTTAATAGACAAAAATACAATGAATTGATTGGTGCAAGAGGTTTTGTTCAATTAAGCTCCATGTGAAGATTTTGTCAGTCAAAGCGGACAAGAGAGAAAATGGTGAATTTTAAGGGCATATTTAATTGATGTTATTAGTCCAAATTATTTAGTATTGGATTTAGAGTGGCTTTTCTTGAAGTTCAAACTTGATTTGGGGCCATTTTTAGCTACATATGGCCAAATTATCCTTTCTTATCAAAATTTTCATTTTTCTCTCTCTTGATTATCGTTGGCTAAATGGGCTTTCAAATGAAGTTAGATTTTGGTGTGGAGGGACTCATTTGAAAGATTTTGATGATATGAATGTAATGATAAAGTATATTTTAAAAAATAATAACTTGTTAAATTTTTTTTGTGGGACATTTTTCATAAGGAAACCTTAAGTGCAAAATTTTACATAAATTTGGTGTCTGATGACCACCAAACTGATTTGCATACTCCTTTTCTGTTATTATAAAGCTCATGTAACTTATGAAATATGATTTGGATCACTAAATTGGTCTATGGTGAAAATAACTATTTTAGAGTTTGTGAAGAAAAATTTTCATCCATGAAAATTTTATTAAAGAGTTTTATTTAAAAATTATTTAAAATGATCATTAATTTTTTTTAAGTATTTATAATTAGTAATAAATCTCCTAAAATATTCAAATAAATTGAGCCCTACAATGATTTTGGGAGAGAAATCAATAGTCTCAGTGTTTTGGTGATTAAGGTTATTTTTAGGGTTATATTTGAGTTTGATTAAAATTGGTGAGTTTTATTCAATTAATTATAATTTTTATGAGTTCTAAATCCATCATTATTAATTTAGAGTTTTTTTCTAGATTTAGCCTAGTTTAAGCCAACAAAATAAGGTTGAACAAATATGTGGTTAACAAATGGAGCCCAATGTGTGCCACGAACTATTCAAAGTAAGATGCACATATTTGCATTGGTAATAAAATCAAATGAGTCTAGGAGTGAAGATATTGTTATTTAACATTAGAGTTTTGGTTTTTTGAGATAATCTCAGGATTGAAATTCTAATTTAGATTTGAAAGATTTTCAAGCTTTCCACAATTAAGGATCATGAGAGATTTTGTTTGAGGGTTGAAAATTGTTTATTTAAGGGTTTGAAAAATTTATATGTTTGAAGGTTTGAAGATCATTTGTATTAAGGTTTGAAATTTATTTGTTTTCATATTGAAATCCATTTATTTTAAAGTTCAAAATTCATTTCATATCTGAACATGATTGGATGAAAAGCTGAAGGATTCACATTCAAACCAAGAGGCAAACAAGATCATTAGATTAGGATTAAAAAAAAGTGGTTTTTTTCCATACTGAGAGCTAACCAAAGAAAAAGTTTTATTTGATAAACTTGAACACCTTGCAATGAAAATCATAGGGACTCACATTCAAATCAAAAGTTGAATAGAGTGATTAGTCGAGATAGATAGATTGAGAGGAGGCATATCACATCTAGAGTTCTCAAAACTTGGAGATTACCTAGGATAGTGGGTCTCCAAGGAATTTCTTGTGAGTTTCAATGACTAACACTCAAAAGTAATAATTTTGTTATACACTAATATTTACTTATCTAAGATATTAACAAACTGAATCAAATGTAGTGAAATAGGATCAATGAACCAGAAAGGAGAAGAACTATATTGCCATTTGATACACCAAAAATATTTACATATTTAGACCTATATTTTATACTCATTTTTGGTGATATTGCGCTTGAAAGGAGGGTATTTTTCATGTTTTATTGTAGGTTATTGATTTTTAGGACTTGAAGCAAAAAGGAAGCAAAAAGGAAGCAAAAAGGAAGCAAAAAGGATAAAATTTAGAGTCATAATGACATTTTTGAAGAAATACTTAGCTCTAACGACGCCAGGATGGACGCTGATGACGCAAACCTACAGAATAGAGGCCAGACTATCCTCAGCGTCGACGGTGCCAGAAGCAGCACTAACAACGCCATTTATTAGAGAGCACAAAATTAATTCACGGGACAGTGGTGCCGACGATGCTAATGTCAGTGCACCTGTTTCTATAAGATTTAAAAAATTTGGATGCTTTTTGAAGAGTATTTGGATGCACCTATTTGAAAACCGACGTTAGGCTTTATTTAGAGTGAAAATTGATTAGAAAAGACCCCCTTAGACCGCTTTTCACTCTCTTCCACGCTATTCCACATTCCCCATAGCCACTTAGAGTCCATTAGTCATTTATTTCCTTAAAGTTTTGAGTTTTTATGGTGAGTTTAAGTGTGAATTCTTCTCTAAGAGTGTTAGAAAGGGGGAGAAGTGAAAGATTTCTTCTTCCTACATCTCCTAAGAGAGGCTACAAGGGATTTGCTTTGAGAAAGAGATTCAGATAAGTGTTGTTTGTTTATTATTGATGTATGAACTTTCTTTTATATATAAAAATTTTGTTTTGTTGTATCTTTCTCATGAAGTATGGTAGTTTCCTTATCTTTCTCTTTACTCTCAGATATGATGAAATGAAGAGATAATTTGGATGTACCAATTTTAAAATAAAAAATAAATTGTGATGGTTTTTCAACTCCGTTCTTAATTTACTTTTCGATCTGGCTAATTGAATTGTTAAAATATGTTGTGAAACATATGATCCAGGAAATGGAGTATGAGTTCTATAACAAGAGTGATAATCACATTTAATTCCATGAAGGAGTATTTCGTTCATGGAATTAAGTGAAAATAAATAGGGAAATATACTTTGTTGGGGGTAGAATTGGAGATTTTAGGGTGATAGAATAAAATCCTCAATTCAATCTTAGTGTTTAAGAACTAAAGCCAACGTTAGCCTTCAGCGGAAGGGAAGTGGGAGCTCTAGAGTGAGAGTCAGTATCTTCCTAGCCTAACCACGGATTTAGGGACTAAACTTGAGATTATCCAAGGATTTTCTATAACACTGAATTAGGGTAGAGAATTAAAATTGCTCCAATTTGGCACAATACATATTTAAACTATTTATCTCATCTCATTTTACCAAAAACTCATTATAGTGAGGAAAGATAATTTTTTATATTAGAAAACTTCATCACATAAAACATAGTTCAGTAGTTACTGTTTAAACTTTGCATTTTAATTTTGTTAGTAGTTAATAATCTAGTTCTGAAAGTATCTCAAATGATTTGATATTACTTACAGTAAATTTGTTTTATTTCTGTAAGTTTCCTAGTTAAATTATCATTTCAAATTTAAACCTTCCTTGTGGGATCGATATTTGGAGCTTAAATAGAAAGTCTTATAATACTTGATAATGATACATATACTTATGTAGAATCCTAACAAAAATTGCTTCATTTTCCTATTCGTAAAATAATGCATCAATTTTTTGGCATCGTTGTAAAGTAGAGTCAACTTTATAAGTTTTAGAGAACTATATTTTTGGGATCACCATTTGTCTCAGGTTCAATAGCTTAACCAGAAAAGGTTCCTATCAAGTTGGTCCTACAACTTGGTTTTAATTAGAAAAAGTACTTTTATATGGAATTTCATATTTCAACATAGCAATGAACCTAGAAAAAAAATTAGATTTGTGCAAAGAAGGTTGTGCTCTACCATCAAAGAAGTAAATAGGTCTATGACATTTAGCACACACTAAAAATAAAAACTAAACTCCTATTCTTTGATGATATGACCATTATTTATAGTAACGTGTTGATGTTACATTAAGTTCATAGCCAAAACATAAATATTTATTGAGGCCAATTTACTCAACAAACTAAAAGACCAAAGAAAGAAAAATATATTCAGTATTTGTTGACTTACATTGAGTAAGGATTTGTCAGTGGACATATCCTTAGTTAGACTTACTAAGTTAAAGAATTAACCTACACAACCAACCATGACTGACTTGAATTTAATGAACATGATCACATTATGATGGTGCCATAGTAGGATTGGTCCAACATTGATGAATCAAAAAGGATAAACTTATGGAAAGCTATTCAAGGTCAGAATAGGCTTAATTTCATAATACAACACATTCAATGATAGATACTACAAAGTTTCAACATAAATCTTGTATTGGACTTATTAAGCCAAGATGTAGACCCAAGAAATCGACATTTCACCAAACTAAGGCATATGAACATGAGATGTGGAAAGATACTTAAAAGGTTTTCATTATACAAACACATTAAAAAAGGTGCATGAGTCTAATTCAAGATTTACGATTCTAAAATGTTGAGTACTATGAATCTAATAATTCAATACAATTAGCGAACGTTGTTGACTTGATAAGTGAAATACACTATCAACTTGGTATGAAAATCCAATCTCTTCGCTAATAATAACTAACACTAGGGTAGCTAGGCTGGTGCTGCACTAGAATTACTCAATCAACTCATGAGCTATTGTCCAGGTCAGTGTAATCGAAAAAGGTGACAAAACCCAAAAAAGGAAAACTTAGGTTCCAGTGAGCTAAGCTGATAAGAGAATATGTTAAGGATCTTAATACTTATTCAGACTTACTAACCTAAAGAACTAACATGGATATTAACATTTCACCAAATCAAGGCCAGTTAACTTGACCACAACATGATGGGGCCCAAGTAGGACTCCTTCAATAATGATGTGTCAAAAAGAAGTGTGCATGTTTTTCTATGATTTGTACTAGTAAACAAAGTGTCAAATGACATATGATCCACTTAGAATTATAGGCTCAAAGAATTAATTTTACGAACAACATTTCATTACATTGTAATCAACCAAATCCAATCAGATTGTGATGGTACCCAAATGAGATTGCTCCAATATTGATTGACGTTGAAAAAAAAAAAGAGATTATAGTTTTCACTGAGTCATACTAAAAAAGAAGGTGTCTTTATTCATATTTATTGGCTCTAAATATTGATTTCAAAATGAACCTTGGATAACCTGAGGCCAATCAAACTAGATCACATCGTGCTGGAGTCCAAACGGGATTGCTCCAACACTAATGGATCCCCAAGAAATAAGAGACATGCAAATAAGTATGAGCAATGTAAGATTAGGATTGTGAATCACAACCATAAGGATAGGAGGGATTAAGAAAAAAACTGATCACATTTAGATTAGAATGCATACAAACTCACATCGAGCTAAAGTGGTGCATAAGGTGATTAGTACAGAATGGAAGACCACATAAACATATCCAACTTAGGTGTTAATAAACTTGATACTCATTCATTCATTATCTTTTTGTTTGTTTGATTGATTGATTGATTTGAAAAGTTTGTTTAGTTTAGAATTTACTTAACATGTTAAGAGAAAAGCAAGTGTGGACTCATATCCAACCTATGAAGTGAACAAGATGATTTGATCATGATAAAAAGCCAATGTGTACTCACATTCTTCTAAGAACCACTTAAAAGGATACTCATTATTTAAAACTTCAATAAATCAAGATAGAAATAATAATGACTAACATCTAACCTATGCTATAAAAGAGGTGATTTAGTCGAAATTGAAAGTACATGCAGACCCACATGGACCCGAGAGCCAATCAAAAAGATACCCATTGATTAAAATTTGAACACGTTAGGATGGAATGCATGTAGACTCACATTTAAATTAAGAGGTAAATGAAATAATTGGATCGAGATAGAAATCATATATGGACTCACATCCACCTAAAATTCAATCAAAAGGATGCTCATTGATTGTTTGAATTTTTTTGAAAATGTTTATTTGGATGTTTGAAGTTTGATGGTTTGTTTAAAAATTATTTTCAATTTTTTTTGTTTAATATTTGTTTTTATGTTTGAAGCTTGTTTCAAAAAATTTTGTTTGAAAGTTTTTTTTTTTTTGAAAAGTTTTTTTTGAAAGGTTTGTTTAGAGAATTTTATTTTAATGAGTTTTATTGTTTATGATAGTTGATGTGTTTTACTATTCTTTGGACAGTTGATGAGTCTTCCCACTCTTTGGATAATTAATGAGTTTTCTCACTCATGTGACACTTGATAAGTTGTTGACCTCACTTTTGGTTGAGGTTTAGTTTTTCCTCTTTATTAGCCTAGGGTCTAGCCATAGAACTTTCCTATTGACTATTCCTAGAGGACTAGAAAAAGGAACCCTCACCATTAGAAACTATAAACCATTATTTGCTTAACTTGAAGTTCCACATATTGGTCCTAACCACTAGCACTTAGTAGGTGGGGTCAATATGGGGGAGCTCAAGGTGAGTCCCCATAGAACTGCTTGGCCTTAAAGTTGATCTGAAGTGTTGTCCTAGAGCTGGTTCTTTCACCTGCACTCACTTTCACTCACTTTCACTCATAACCCTAAACTTAAATTTTGTTGACTTTGATCCCTTGATCCTTTGGGAGACTCATGTAGATGGTCCCCTATACCCACTAGCCCTAGGTTGGGGTTTAGATAGGACCAGTATATAGAGGACCCAAATGGGAATTCTATTGGTCCATGGCTCACATAGAGTGGTTGGCACCCCAATTTTACCAAAATATCCAACTTGGTCTTTTACCCCCCAAATCTACCCAAATTATCTAAACACCCTCAAACCTTACATTTGGCCAAAAATCCCAATTTCACCCAAAATACCCAAATTTATTCAAAAATCATTTCAAACCATTTAAAAATACTCAAATTTCCCAAAACCACCTAAAAAAATTACCAAAATACCCCCAAATTTGCCAAAATTACAAAAATGCCCTTGGTGGCTTAAGCTCTTCCAAAACCTCTAAAATCATCTCAAATGTCTCAAAAACCAATTTGAACACTACCATTAAACCTAATTTGACCAGTTTGACCTATTTGACCTATTTTGACCAAAAGCCCCAAATTGCCCTTAAGGGCCCAATTTCCCTAAATTCACCCTAGAAGTCCATCAATTTGACCCCAATCTCCCAAATCAAATTCATCATGAACAACTCAATTTAAACCAAATCCAAGTCCAATTTACCCACATTTGAGTCCAATTTGGCCTAAGATCAAAATCCCACTTAATTGAACCCCCAAATCTTTCCAATTGCCCCATTTGTGCATTATAAACTCTTTAAAACATTCTCACACACCATATTGAGCCTTCAATTGGCCTTGTTAAAGCCTCAATTTCACCTAAAATCAATTTGGACTAAAATCCCCAAATTTTCCCCAATTTAGCCATGCGCCCAAATTCCACCAAATTGAATGCCCAAACCCCAAAATTGACACCCAATTGATGTTTATAACTCTTCATTATATTCCCCTAAGCCATTTTCAACCATCAGTTTGGACTTAACCCAACTCTAGCTCCACCTAATCCCAAGTCTAACCCAAAACCCTCCAAATTGACCAAATGTTAAAATCTTTCAAATTGAACCTCCAAATCAATTCAAACTCACTCCAAATATTTTCCAAACTCTTAATGAAGATCATCTACACCAAATTGATCAATCAATTGGGCACAATCTCATGGCTAGTCCAACCCAAACCCAACTTCTAGCCATTTTTCACCAAAATTGACTTAGCCATGCCAAAGTCACCAAATTAATGTCACCACAACCACAATTTGGACACTATTGACCAGCCTAAACCCACCTAAAACACCTAAGTGAGCTATGGACCTATGGTCCCTTGATTAAGGGATCTTAACCATATTTGGGCTTTATTTGAAAATACTTTGCCATCATCCTTGCCATTGGGAGTAAATCATAATTAACTCTCCCCTGACCTCTGTGAGCCAAGAAGTGACTTAACCTTGGCCAGCCACTTTCTCAGCCACTGGAAATAGCCACCCAAAGGAGCCTCTAATACCCGAAACTCAAAATTAAACTCACCTGAGCTGACCAAGTCTGATTGGTCACTATAGCTCTTCATCCCTCCACCTAAGCATCAATTTGCATCCAGTAACTGACCCTGGTGGCCAGCCCAAGCCTTACTATTTAATTAGCCCCCTCCATGGCCAAAGAGGAGCTAACTAAAATCCTAGGGGAAACTCTACCAAAAATTTAACTAGAAACTCTCCAAGCATTCCTAAGCTCAAGCCAACCATCTTTCTCCTCTGGTTCCCTCTGTGAGAGTTCAATTTTGAGCTCAAAATCAAGCCGAAACCAGGACATTCTTCTCCACACCTCCACAGTCCACCCAACTTCAAATAACTGTGCATGCACACCCCCACAGTGAGAGAAGTTGATTCCACCCAAAAGCCCCCACTCAAATAGCCTTTAGCATAGCTCTAGACCAACACTTGAAATCAAGTTTGTTTGAAAATATAGCTAGATAATTCAACAGAGCCTGAGACTTCATCTGGAGGTTTTTGGGAACCAATCAAAGCTACCACAATCATTTGATTGAGGCCTCCCCTCCTAGATAAAGGTATTGAGCTCTAAACCTAATTCGAGCTTGTTTTCATTCTCCATGTGTAATGGCTTGATTTCATGCATGATCAACTGTATGGATAGACACGACTTGAGTAGATGAATGTTTAGAAACAAACCCCATGTGATTTGGTTGAGTTTAGACAAAAATCTTAAGGTTGTAGTGTGATCGGCTTACAGGTTAGGTCACTCGGGGACGGTGACTGAGAACCATCTGATCACACATGTATTGGATAAACGGAGAAGATCAAGCCAAATAGAGTCTTGGTACATGAACCGCTAGCCACGTGCCAGCTAAGGTGTCTGGCGGCGTCAAATAGTAGAACGCCGCGTGTAAAACTCGGAGCGGACGAGGTTGAGGTGGCGCCGCGTTGGATAAGTAGATAAATAGAGGGATTTTTTATTTATTTTAATGTGTGATCTTTGAAAAATCATAACTTTGTGTAGAAAAAAATCATAAAAATAAAAGACAAATACCCTCTTGCTCAGTGAATAGAGGAGAATAATGTGGACTAGAAATAAAAATTATTTGTAAAATATATGACTTTTAATTAATTAAATACTCTCTGAGGTATTTTAATTCATTATGATTAAATACTAATCACCAGGGTTTAAAATTTTTAGGGTTGATTTCCCATGATAGAGGGCACGTCCTCTGATTTTTCCAAGGTCAGAGAGCATCTCCGTGCTTCTAACCCTAATTTTCAAGCCTAAGTAGTAATTTTGGCTTTATTTAATCATATAAATTAAAATATTCCTCAGAAAATTATAGGATCAATTTTGTTAGCCTTTTTGTGGTCAGAGAAGCTTAGAAAAAATTTTGTGATAGTTTGAATGATTTTGTGTATTTATGTTATTGATAAATACTTTTAACTTAAATTAATTTATTTAATTTAAATATAAATAAAAATTTGACAAAAAAATCAAATTCACTTTTTTCATAAAAATCATTTCAACTCACTGTAAAAATTTCAAATTTACTTAAGTTGATTTGACCATTAAAGTGGATTTTATAAATAAAAATAATATTTTTGCACAAAATAAATTATATTAAATTAAATAAGCTTGGGAAAATTATGAGAATTAGTTTTTCTGAGTTTCTTGTGATTAGGATCATTTTTATGAAAATATTTTTTTAAAGCATATTTTGAACTAAAAATAAATAAAATAATCAAAATTTTCAAAAATACAAAAAATAGTTCAGAATGTGTGTAATTGTTCCCTAATCATTTAAGACCCCTTAAAATATTTTTCCCAATTTTTCTAAATTAAAAATAAATTTCTAAAGGCATAAAATGTATTTTCCTTATTTTCCATTAAAATAATTACAATAAATTCAAAATAAATCTTAAAAATATAAAAATTGTTTCCTCTAAGTTTCTTGGACTTATGAGGGTTTAATAAAAATTTAAAAATGATTTTTGAAGATGAAAACATATTTTTGTATTTAAATAATCATTAAAAATGACCTTTAAATAATTATAATAATTACAATATTATTCAAAAAATCATAAGATTTTTTTTGAGTTTTCTTCTAACCCAGAAAAATCTCCAATAATTTTACCATAAATTAAAACTTCATTTTGTTTGATTAAATCAATAAACATTGAAAAATCATATTTTTGGGTTAAAATAATTATTTTAAATTAAATCAAAATTTTAAAAAACATATTATCCTCCCTGGTATTTTAATTAATCTATGGATGGGATACTCAAAGATTTTCAAGACCATTTGAATTTTGCTTAAAGAATTATAAGATGAGGAGCCATAAAGGCAAGATAGTAATTTTAGGCTTTGGTGTCTTAATCAAAATTTAGGATTAACCATTGGGGATGAGTAAATTTGATCCTTACTAAATATATCGGATGATTAAAATGCAATGGGTTAAAGGTAGAAACCAACTTACCACCTCTTCACAATATCAACAAAATCACATTTTCTCTAATCTTCATGACTTGGAAGTCAATTAAGATCAAATGATTCTTAAGTGGTGGGCTTAAGCTAGGAAGATGATAATTTACTTATCTCAAGCCTAAAATTGATGATGATGTGATCTTTTAATAAGAATATATTTCACGTAAACCAAAATTGATTGAATCTAGAACATATTATCTTCTAACCACCAACTTCATTCATATATTATCATATGATGTGATCTTATATCTTCAAAAATCATTTTATGCTAAGATGTCAAATTGACTAAAGTATCTTATCCTTGGTATAATCGAATTGTCAAGTTTCACTGAGCAATGGGGTAGTCACACTCTAAACTCGGATGATTAATGATACAATATGATAAGTTCAGAAATGAACTCAAAATAATTCAAGAGATCTTCAAAGTAATTCAAAGTCAAATCTTTTGATATTTTGAAGGACAAGTTGAACTTGTCATATTTTGTTCTAGAATCATTCATTAAGAACTTCGGAGACTCAATAGAATCATACATTGGGGTTGGATAGCTATACCTTCATTTACTTCTGTAATTTAAATTCTTTACAAAATTAGATACATGTCTTGCAAGTACTAACCTTCGAGGTGGAGGAACGAGAAGAATCAACAGGTACACTTTTAAATTATTACATTTACCTTTCTGTACTTTTTGCTACAAACTTGCATGTTAAATAACGACGTCACCCTGCATGAAAACCAAAACTACTAGGATAGCCCCAAAAAAACAATTAAAAATCAAACAAGATAAAATTCACTGTTACAACATTCAAAATATAAAACAACTCAAAATATAATCACAAACATCACGAAACAAAAATTGCAACTAAATTAAAACGTCTCTATCAGATAATCGAGAATCCCTTAGAGGAGGTAACCTATAATTGTTAACGACGTTTCCTACGGTCTAATTGAAAGTATGGAACTCATTAGGTTAAGTTTAGTAAATTCATTTGGACTACGTGAATCTGAAAGAAAATAGTAGTGGCAGAATGAGGCAATCGTAGGATCCTAACCAGTGTCGCTCTAATTAAATCTGACATGCCCCATAATATTTAAACAATCATGATCCTAAGGACATTTGATTTGACATCATGACTTGACACATTAGAAAAATTGAACTCACCATGATGAGGAGCTTGGAGCTAACATTATAGGCAGCACGACCATCTTCAACAACAAAACATGTCTACACCAGCAAAACAATTCTTTCCTTAGAATAAATAACAATCCAAAGAATTTTGAGGTTCTTGGTTTATGCAACATAAATCCTCAACTTATCTTTAGGCTTTTGTATAGTTCTGCTACACAATATAAGCCCTTAACTCATATTAGGATTCAGAGGTTGTCTTTTGCCATGACCTAAATCCTCATATCTTACAGGCTATTTGTGTGATCATTTCACACAGATGTAATCCCTAATTAATAAAACTGGTAGGATAGAAAATTTAAATATTTCTCCTCTAAATTGAAACCAAACCATAGGGTAGCTTGGGAAGTCACCGAGACTCTTCTCTGGATCTATGGCATCCCCTAGTCTCTCTTCCTTTGATTTAATAATATGTTCAAAATTTGAGTCATTCCCCTTTCACACCTCTTTATTTGATCTCATTGAAAAGTCCTATCCTTTGAAATTCTTAAAGATAATGTCCCCTGATTTTTATCGAGGGTTTTCTTAGGTGACTTCAGTCATCTAAGATGTGATTAACTATAGGGGCTTGCCTTTATAGGAAACTTTTCCGAACCTAGCTTAATATAAACCCTATTTAATTTTTCATATTTAATAGGGGAACTTGTCGGCTTATAAATAAATTGGATTTCATAGACCAAATAGATGACATATGTTTTTATTTAGTTTATTTGATAAAGCCTCACCCTCAAGTTCATGTTTATCTTTCGAGATAGATACATAGCTTGAGGTGTAGTGCTCTTTCATTTAAACTATTAAAGACATGGAATCAATTTGGATTCATATTTTTCTAAACTTATATATATATATGTAAATTAAATGTTTTTCTGAAGCGGGTGACGGGATTCTGATTCCGGCGACCGAGAGTTTCCATCGGGCAACTCCTAAACTTTTTAGTGCCGACATGAGTTTTCTCACTTTTAAGACAATTAATGAGTATATCAAAATGAGATACATTCATTATTGTATTCATTCATTCATTAAGTGATTTATTTTAATGATTTTGTTTTTGTTTTAAAAATTAAATTTGAGATTTGCTTTGTTGTGATATCAAGTCAATGGAAGAAGTTTTATGATTCACATTAAGACATCATTATTTTCAAAAAATCTAATCATCAATCTGTTTAAAAGTAAACTTTGTTGAGGTCTAGTATTTCTTTTTTAAAAGCCTAGGATCTTGCCAAAGGACTTTCCTGTTGACTATCCTAGAGGACTAGTAATGGAACCCTACCCTATTAAAAATTCTAAACACTTCTTTACTTTTCTTGGAATTTCAGATGTTTTGTTCTAACCTCTAGTACTTAGTAGGATGGAACCTGCATGGGGGAGCTAAAGAGGATTCCCCATAGAATTGCCTGGCCTTAGGGTTAGCCTTAGGAGGTGTGGTCTAGGTCAGTGTTGCACACACACACTTGGACCCCTCACTTTCACTCACAACCTTAAAAACTTAAAACAAACATGCTTATCTTGATTCCCTACTCTTTTGGAAACTCATGTGGGTGGTCCCCCAAAACCTTAGCCTTTGGCTATGATGGCTAGGACCAACACATGAAGGGTCTAAAATAGTGATTTCCTTGGTTTCATGGCACCATAAGGGTAATTTTGTGGTTAGCCTCCTTGGTTGTTCTTCGGTCCCGAGGTTAATTTCCTTTAACTCATCAACAGTTGATTTAATTTCCTCCTAAAACTCTAGCAGAGCATTTTCTATTAGCTGATCTGTATAGTCATCATCTATATTGAGGCAATTGCTTTCTGACTCACTAGTAACGATCATGCAAAATTATGAATCATCGATTGACCCAACTGTACCAAATTCGAGACCCACTTTCGAGTTGAAAGTTTGACTTTTAACATTCCATAATTTTTCAAAAAGTTGTAATTTATCTTTTTTCATTTATTTTGGCAAATGTCCTTGTTGAATTAACTTTTGTACGCAAGGCAAAAAGTAACTAAAAAGCTGTTCGATTAATTCATTAGGATCATCATCCAAGTTTACATGATTTTCAAGATCAGTTGAGGTAGAAGCACGATAAAACTTGATTGGCTTTAAACCAATGCTACGGACTTCCTTGACCTCTAAACTCTCGACCTTTTGATGGAGAATCGGAGTAAGGGTTATGGTGTTCACATAGTGGTTTATCCGATCGTACATTGTCTCATATTTTCTTTTCTCTATATCTTCTAAGGATATCTCATATTGAGGATTTTTCTGTTTTGTCATCATTATTTCATCTTCAAAACTATCTTCATCACCAATGCTGATGTTTGGCCTAGTCCGTTCAACGATTAAGTTGGTTCTTCCTGGTTTGTGAACTAAAAGAACCTCCACCAATTTGTTGCAAAAAAGTGGTGGAAGATCACTGAAGCAGAGTTGAATGGCCTCGTATTTGTGATTTTTCCAAATCTTCATTTTTTTGTCATAGTTTCATGAGAGAAGACAATTTTCTTTGGAGGCGCGTAGTAGGCGGCATCTTCATGAATACCAAATTCATGAACTGAAAACGGTTATAGATCTCTTTTGATGCAATGCTCTTGTCCTTCTTTGTAATACTTAATGCATTGGTGTAGAGACGATGGAACCATGTTGTGTTTGTGAATCTACGATTGATCCAGTAGAGAGTTAAAAGAGGTCTTGGCTTCGATGATGTGAAATTTAGCGATTGTTTATAGTTCTTCAAACTTCATAAGGAATATAATCGATCCAAGGGCTCTCTCTCCCTTTTGTTCGAATCAACTTAACATCATTTTATCGACCGTAAGCTCCTGAGCTTCATTGTCCAAATAGGCCCCATGTCCGTAGACTCATCAGGTTGAGGTATGCTCCAAGATCTACTAAAACTCTGGATAACACAAATCTGTCGATGTTAACGGAGATGTAGAGTGGTCGGTTGTGGTCGGCGGTACCAAGCAGCAAATCTTCATCTGTAAAGGTTACCCCAGACTGTTCTTTCAATGAGCAAACTTCATCCAAGGATGTGCTGGCCAACTGAGCTAAGCAAATCTCTAGGTCGAGCAAGTCTGTAACCAGAGACTCTCTCATCTCCTTTGACAGGATCAGAGCATTGTAGTTGCTTAATCAGGTCGACAAATTTCTAAGATGAGCTAGCACATTGTAATCCACTTTGTATTGTCCTCCAATTTTTTCTTGGTTGTGTGGTTCTTCCACTGGTGGAGGTGGAGGTAGATCTTCTCGAGTTATTATCTATTTTCCTTTATCTGTTCGAGCTATTCTTGGGGGTAACACTCTCCCACTCCTTAAGTTCACTTTTGTAATTTCTTCTTCTTGTGATATCATTGTTAAATCTTATGATGTTTCCTCTTTGTTGGAAAGATCTAAGTTGATGGAAAGTGGTGTACCATGGCGTTTGAGAATTGGTTCTTCACTCCCGGTGTTGTCATAAGCAGTATCATCGATGTCTTCTTCGGTCTTGTTAGTGAGTTCATCGGGCTCAAGTATGATTTAAGGATCATTTTAGGAATCAAGATTCAAGCTAGATTGGTTAAAGTCAGTTACGTTATCACCAAAAATAGTTAAAATGTGGCTGAAATCACAATCATTATATTCATAAGACCCTAGAGGAGTAAAAAAATAATCATACAAAGTCAGGGGTTTGAGGACTTACTTCCTTGAATCCGAGGCAACCAACATAGTAAAGTTAACCCCTACCCTACCCCCCGTGTTATCAATCTTCATGATAGTGTTCTTCTTCTTCTTTGTCTTTGACGACGACGAATCTTCTAGTCAAATCTTAATCTCAGACTTGACATGCTGAAGACTCTGAACGAAGGCTTGCCTTGATGCGTTATGGATTTGGTTCAATATTTTCTTGGATGATTTGCTCCAAAATGCATTCCATCCATCTTTTTCAGTATATGTAGAAGATTGTTTTGATGAATCCTAGATTTGGTTTAGGACCCTCTTAAGCTCTTCCCAACTCATACTCCATCCATCTTCTCCAGTATACAGATCAATCAAAGAGATTGACTCGGCCGAAATCACATTTATAGAATCTTTTTCAGGTTCTTTTAAATATTCTTTTGGGATTATTATATTTCCTTCTTTGAGATTCTTCTCGAGCCAATCCTTAAAGATGAAACATTCTTCTATAGTGTGCCTGAGAAATCTGTGGTATGTGCAATAATTGGGTTCATCCTTTCTTATTGACCACTTTTAGCTTCTTTGGATCTGGTAGTCTAAACTCAGACTTCTTCATCAAACTTCTGAACATCTTGGATATAGCTTCATCTTTGAAAGAATACACCATTTTCTATCGTTCTTCCAAAGATATTCTCTTATTCCCCGTTCGAGGTGATCCTTCTTGAGGCGGTCCATGGTTGGACTGACTATTCTATTTCTAAGCATGTTGTGATGAAGATTGACGAGGATTTTTGCGTATATCTTCATTGGTTGCTTTCCTTTATCAACATTCACTACTGTTCCTGACTTCTTTTTAAATACTGTTTGCCTTGGATTTATCGTAAGAATTCATATGTTTGATTTCTTCTTGAAGACTGCTGGCTTTACTGAGTAGCTTCTCAAAGGATTTGATGGTGAGTCCCTTGAGCATGAAAGCTACTGGCCCATGGATTCTTTTGAAAATTTCAATTGCGTGATGTTCTTGTAACTGAGGTTCACACTTTATGCTAAGGTTTCTCCACCTCAAGATGTAATCCACCAAAGTCTCGTTGGGCTTTTGCTTTTCCATCATGAGCTCTCCTATAAAGACATGGTGCTGCGCTCTAGCAAATCTTTTCACAAATAATTGTTCCAGGTCGACAAATGTTTTAACTAATTCATTGGGCAAATCAACATACTAATCAAAGGTAATCCCTGATAAGCTGCTAACAAACTGTTGGAAAGGTAGAGCCTCGTTACTTCTTGTGTTGCCACAACTAGCTCAAAAATGTACTATGTGTTGTTTGGGACTTCCAGTCCCATCAAATATCTTAAAGTTTGGGGACATGAAACCCTTAGGGAAGGGTACGACATCAAATTCTTCCGGGTAAGGTCTACCCTTCTAAACCAATATACCACTCTTGGATTGGGTTAAGGCCTCCCAAACTTGCTCGACCATTTGCTTAAATTCCTTCTTCGGCATGGCGCTCAATGGAGAATCCTTCTTTGGTTGCTCATCCCTATTTGTTGAGGCAACTTCTCTTCTTTCATCTGTAATATGTATAATTTTTGGTTGGTTGACCTTTGAAGAGGTTAACTATGGGGGTTGGGATTGTCCTTAAATTGTGGCCATGGCGGTCATGGCTGCGGCCATCTCTTCTATCCTTCTCTCCAGTTAGCTGATTTGCTCATCTCTTAAGAGGATAGCCCTACAAACCTCATCTACGGCGTTCTCTTTGATGAGGGGTTGAGCCTCGCGTAGATGCAGCGACTCTGGTTTTAATGACATGGACATCCATGAAATCTTCTTCGAGGAAATCATTATAGTCAAAGTATTCAACATTGTTATCGATGAAACGCACATCACAACACCATTTATGATTTTAAATTTTTAGTAAAAAGGTAATTTAAAAGTAGAAAATTTTAATTAATATAAGAAAATTTTAAAGCGCGCGCAGCTCAACACCATTTGATTTAATTTGTGGAATAGCAAATCAAATTTGAAAAGAAATGTGAAGTGTTTACGACCTAGTGCGGGACCCATTTTACCACACACAATGCCCGGGTGGAACTAGTCAACCAACACACTTATTGGGGTCCGACCCCACATGAAGATTAAAAAGTCCTTAATGGCCTCCTGAATCTCTCTATTCATAGGTGATCGAAGATTCGGTCCTGAAGCCCAAAGAGTTGACCGTACTTTCCCAAGACAGAAATGGGCAAAGTATGTCAGCTAAAGAAGTGTAATTTGGTCCAAGAGGGACATGGAAACATTATCGATGTGTGAAGATAATATTTCCTTATTTAAATGGAGAGAAAAGCTTGTCCCCAGCGGAGTCGCCAAAAGCTGTCAGCACTATTTTGGTTGAGGGGTTGGCCATTGGAAGCTGTCGGTCACCAGAATCAAAATCTCGTCTCCCTCTTTGGAAGGTCATTTACAGCTGTTGTTACAAAGTTCATTGCAGAGCAAGATGTTGTTTGAGTAAGACATACAGATCTTAAGCTGGTTAAAAAGAAAGTAATCAATGATAAAATGAAGAAACTCAGAGCTGAGATTTAACAGCGGGTGAAAGAACAAGAAATGGATGTAGATGATGAAGATTATGATTTATCTGAATATCTCGATGAGGAGTTCGTGGAGATTAATTCCATCAAGATTAAGGCCGATGCATCTGCGCACAATGCTCCACTTTTTGTTGAGGATAATGCCATGTATGACTTATAAAGGGCCATTCACTTAAGTAATGAACAAATCAGTCGAATGAAGAAGAGGATGAGGGAGATGGCCACAATGGCTATGATACAAGACAGTTACAATTACAACAGATAACATCTTTAGAGGTCAACCAGTCTAAGATTGTACATATTATAGAAGAAAGAAAAGAGGTCACTTCAATCAACAAAGACGAACCGCCAAAGAAAGAATCTATTCAGAGCTTTGTACTAGAGAGGGGTATCAAGAAATTGATTGAGCAATAAGTAAGGGAGGCCTTAGTCCAATCTAAAGGAGGAGCATCAATTTTAAAGGGTAGACCCAACCCGAAGAAATTTGATGTCGTACTATACCCCAAAGGCTTTGTGCCACCAAACTTCAAGACTTTTGATGAGACAGAAAATCTCTGCCAGCATATAGCACATTTCTGAGCGGGTTGCTACAATGCTAGGGGTAATGAAGCTTTACTTTTCCACCTGTTCGTCAGCAGTTTGTCAGAGCTTGCATTTGATTGGTATGCAGAGATGCCAAATGGATCAGTGAAGACATTTATTGAGTTAGAGCAGTTATTTTTTAAGAGATTTTCCATGGCGCAGCATCACATCACCATAAGAGATCTCATTACACTACTACTGAAAAGGAATTATTAGCTATTGTATGTGATTTTGATAGATTCAGATTTTATCTTATTGAAATCAAATGTATTATGCATATTGATCATTCTTCTATTTAATGATCAAGAAGGATGCAAAGTAATACACCTAAAATATATAGTGTTTTTAGACACATTTTTATACCTATTTTCAAGATATTACACTTAAATGGAAGGTATTTTTGTGTTTTTTTCTTTCAGGTACAGGTAAAAAGTTAAAAAATTCTAAAAGGAGTGAAAAAGGATCAAATTTGGAGTAAAAATGTGAAATTTGTGCAAAAGTGTTTTAGCGCCTAAGCGCTAGATCCGGCGCTTAAGCGTCGATGAAACAGAGAAGGCAGCGCCTAAGTGCCAGAGGCTTCGCGCTTAAGCGCCAGATGCAGTTATTTAGCAGTTTTCTTCATTTTGCCAAATTTTGAAGAGGCATTTGAGGCACATATTGGCTAAAGATGGTGAGTATTACCATTAGGAACCAAAATATTATTAAAAGACTTGTGAAAGGAGGCATCCCTTGGAGAATACATCAAATTTGGACAAATTTTGAAGAGTTTCCAAGGCACCTCTTGGGAAATTTATAAAATAAGGAAGTTTATACATTGGAAGATGTGCTTGAAAGTCTTTGAAAGAGGGAATTAAGAGAAGAGTTAGTGATAGTTTTGGATGGCTTTTCACGCACCACACAAATTTACTTTTTCCTTTATGTTTTTAATTTTATTTTGAGAGTTTGGAGTGTTGTAAAAGAGAAGAGATCCAAAGGAACATCAAGAGTTTCGTAGAGGATTTGAGATAAGTTTTTATCTTTGTCTTTTTTAAAACAACTTTTGGTTTTAATCGAGGCTTCTTGTTGGTTTGATAATGATTTCTACTTTTAAACTAAAGTGTGGTTTTCTTTTTTCCATGTATTTTCAGTAGTTTTCTTTATCTTTCTTCTTAAAATGATAATTAATTAATGTGTTGGATGGAAGTTGTGGAGAGTATTAATCTTTAATGTTGGAAGAAGTTGTGATGATTTAAATCCATGTACTTCATTTACTTCTTGACTTGGCCTATCTAGATGTTAAAATTTTTTTGTGAGAACAAGTAAGAATCATGCTGGTATTTTCTCAGTCAATAATTGGAAAGATTCACATGAGATTGTATGAATGAGAATGTAATTCATATGATTTAGTGCAAATAAATAGCGAAATAATCTTTGAAGGGTGTAGAGTAAGAGGTCTTTAGAGTGACAGGCTAAAGCCCCAACTTGATTTATTGTTTTAGGTTCTGATACGAGTGTTAGCTCCCAAGTGGAGGGAATTGAGGGAACTCTAGAGTGAGAATTATAATTATAAGTTAAAGTTATTTTTATACTATTGCATAGTAAGGAAATATAAGTGAAAATACTTTTTATGAAGTAAGGAAATATAAGTGAAAAATTATAATTATATTTCTTCAGGATCAAGTTTTTGGTTCTAAGGCAAAGTAAGGAAATATAAGTGAAAATTATAATTAAAATTATTGTTATGTTGTTGAATATAAATAGTCAGGATCAAGTTTTTTACTCCGTTGCCAGGGAAATTAAATAAGAAGATTGATTTAAAAGAGAATTTCTATTTTTAAAAAGTTTTATTTAAAATTTAAAAAAAATTATAATATTTTATTTTGTGTGTTTTATTTTATTTTGTGTGTTTTATTTTATTTTATTTTATGTTAGTGTATGCATAGTTCAATTTCTGAAGGACTAGTGCCCTGCGATTCTGAATTAGAAAGAGCTGTTAAGAAAATAAGAAAAACCAAAAAAATTAAAAATCTTGAAAAATCTAAAAAAATTATAGAAATAGCAAATCAAAACAATCAAAATGCTGAAATTCATAAAAAATTTAGACCTTTGTGAGATTATGCTAGCCCTACGGTAGATGAACTTTATTGTAGTATTCGAAAACCTACTGTAGTAGCTAATTCATTTGAATTTAAACCCGTTATTATCCAAATGGTATCAAATAATCAGTTTGGGGGATAACGAACTGAAGATCCAAATTTACATCTTGCCAATTTTCTAGAGTTGTGTGTTATATTTAATGTCATAAGACTTAGGTTATTTCCTTTCTCACTAAGGGATAAGGCCAAGATGTGGTTGAATTTGTTAGCACGTGGATCTATCAGAACTTGGGGTGATTTAGCGTAAAAATTACTTGCTAAATATTTTCCACCATAAAAAACTGTGAAGCTTAGAAATGATATTACATCTTTTAATCAGTTTAAAGGGGAATCGATTTATGAAGCATGGGAACAATTTAAAGAGCTCTTAAGAAAGTGTCCACATCATGCAATACTAGATTGGTTAATAATCAAACTTTTTATAATGGATTGGTTGGATCTCTTAGATCTATTATCAATGACGCTGCTGGTGGTTAATTAATGTCAAAACCATTTCATGGTGCTTATGCTTTAATTAAAGAAATGGCTACCAATAATTTTCAATGGCCTTCTGAGAGGGTAAATCCAAAGAAAGTAGTCGATATTCATTAATCCGATGCATTTACTATGTTAGCAAATTAAGTTGTTGCAATTTCAAGGATGTTAGACCAATTTAGAATGAATTTTTCTCAACCAATCTCTGTAACTGAAGATAATTCATTAGGCCAAATGGTAGATTCTCAAGATCATCAGAAAATGACTGATATAAATAACAAGCAGAATAACCCATATTCAAACTATTATAACCCAGGTTGGAAGAACCATCCCAACTTCAATTGGAATAATACTACGGGTGGTAATAATCAGCAATGGAGGAACAATCAAAAGAACCCATTAGGAATCTGGAAAAACCAAGTGAATAATAATTATAAATCTACTTATCCTCCAGGTTTCAATAGTAATCCACAATTTAAGGAGAAGAAGTTGTCTATAGAAGAAATGGTGTTACAAATGGGAAATCAGTTGCAAAGTCAAGGAGCTACAATTAGAAATATTGAGAATCAACTTGGAAAATTTGCAAATTCATTAAGTAATAGATCCCAAGGAACACTTCCTAGTAATACTGAAACAAATCCGAAAGACTAGAATAAAGAGAAAGGAAAGGCTATTCAACTTAGAAACGGAAGAGAGTTGGAAGATAAGGTTCAAAAAGAAACTAAAGTAGAGAGAGAAGAATTTAAATAATCTAAAGATGTTGCTCCAAAAGATTCTGAAAGTCCTATTTCTCTGCTAAAAATTGATTTAGAAAAACCACCACCTCCATTTCCTCAGAGACTTTGTCAAAAGAAGTTGGATAAGCAATTTTCAAAATTTATGGAGATTTTTAATAAGCTTACAATTATATTCTATTTATTGAAGCCTTAGAACAAATGCCACGCAATGTAAAGTTTATGAAGGATATTCTCAACAAAAAAATAAAGTTTGAAGATGATGAGACTATTGCACTTAGTGAGGAGTGCAGTGCTATAATTCAAAAAAGCTTTTTGAAAAGCTTAAAGATCCTGGTAGCTTTACAATTCCATATGCGATAGGAGACAGAAATTATGAGAAAGCTTTATGTGATTTAGGTGCAAGTATAAACCTTATGCCATTATCAATATTTAAAAGATTGGGATTATGAGAAATAACCCCTACTACTGTAATTCTGTAGTTAGCAGATTGTTCAATAACATACCCTAAAGGAGTTATAGAAGATATTCTAGTGAAAGTGGATCAATTTATCTTTCCTGTTGATTTTATTGTGCTAGATATAGAGGAAGACAAAGAGATACCTATCATATTGGGGAGACCTTCCCTTGCCACAGGAAGAGCGATGATAGATGTATAGAAAGGTGAATTAACAATGCGAGTCAATGATCAAATTGTTACTTGTAATATTTCAAGATCAATGAAATATCCTGCAAAACGTAAAGATGATGAATTCTATAGAATGGATGTTATAAGATATCTGAGTGAATGTCATTTCAAAACTACTTATGAAGAAAATTTCGAAGTGAAATATTTGGAACACAAGTAAGAAGAGGAGTTAAATCAATGTAAAGATCTTTTTAAGGAAGATTCAAACTATGTTCGAGAAAGTTTTGTAATTTTGGACACGATAGAAAAAGAAAAATCATTTTATCCATCAATAGAAGAACCTTCATAACTTGAGTTGAAGTTACTTCCTGATCATTTAAAATATGTCTTTTTAGGAGATTCCTCTACTTTACCTGTTATATTTTCCTCAAAATTAACGATGGAAGAAGAAGAAAGGTTGATGAAAATTCTGAAAAATTTTAAGAAAGCCTTTGGATGGACAATTGCTGATATTAAAGGAATCAGTCCTTCAATTTGTATGCATAGNTTTCCTCAAAATTAACAATGGAAGGAGAAGAAAGGTTGATGAAAATTGTGAAAAATTTTAAGAAAGCCTTTGGATGGACAATTGCTGATATTAAAGGAATCAGTCCTTCAATTTGTATGCATAGAATTCATATGGAAGAGAACTGCAAACCCAGGGATGATTGTCAAATGAGATTGAATCCTATTATGAAATAAGTTGTAAAGAAAGAAATTTTAAAGTGGTTAGATTATGGAATTATTTACCCTATTTCAGATAGTGCATGGGTTAGTCCGATTCATTACGTTTCTAAGAAAGGAGGAGCAGCTGTGACTGTGAACAAACATAATGAATTAATACCTACTAGACAAGATGCAGGGTGGAAAATAAGCATTGATTATAGAAAATTAAATATTGCCACCATGAAAGATCACTTTCCATTATCCTTTCTTGATCAAATGTTGGATAGACTATCAGGGCATAAATACTTTTATTTTTTGGATTTTTAAACTTGTTATCACCAAATTCAAATAATTCCTAAGGATCAAGAGAAATAACTTTTACCAGTCCTTATGGTACATTTGCTTTTAGAAGAATGTGTTTTGGTTCATGTAATGCCCCTGCTACATCTTAAAGATGTATGATGGCAATTTTTGTGATTTAATTGAAAAAAGGATTGAAGTCTTTATGGATGATTTTTTATTGTTTGGAACTTTATTTGACTCATGTTTAGAACATTTATCAAATGTTTTGAAATGCTGTGAAGAAACAAATTTAGTCCTTAATTGGAAAAAATGCCAATTTGTGGTAGTAGGAGGAATTGTATTAGGACATAAAATATCAAAAATTGTATGGAAGTAGATCCTGCTAAAATTCAATTGATCTCTAATTTACCTTATCCAACAAATGTAAGGGAAATTAGGAGTTTTTTAGGACATGCTGGATTCTACAGGTGATATATTAAAAACTTTTCAAAAATTGCTAAGCCTTTGTGTCATTTACTGGAGAAAGATGCAATTTTCAAATTTGATGAAGAGTGCCTAAAAGCTTTTGAGTTGTTAAAAGCAAAATTAATTAGTGCACCAATTATAGTTTCACAAGATTGGGGAAAACATTTATGAACTGATGTGGGATGCTAGTGATTATGTTATTGGAGCTATTTTAGGACAAAGATGTAATAAAATTTTAAAAGTAATTTACTATGCTAATAAAGCTCTTAATGAAACCTAAATTAATTATACAATAGCTGAAAAAGAGTTATTAGCAATAATATATGCCTTTAATAAATTTAGATCATATTTTATTGAAACTCATTGTGTAGTGCATATAGATCATTCTACTATTAAGTACCTAATAAAAATGAAGAATGTTAAACCAAGACTTATAAGATGGATTCTTCTTTTACAAGAATTTGATTTTACTATAGTAGATTGGAAGGGAGCTAAAAATAAAATTGCTGATCATTTGTCTAAGGCTTGAGTTAGAAAAACCACTCTATTTTGAAAAAGAAATTAATGAACATTTTTCGGATGAAAAACTATTCAAAATTAATGAGTGGTGTGTTCAGTGGTATGCTGACATTGTAAACTTTCTTTAAGTGATATTATACCTTATGGAATGACATACCAACATAAGAGGAAATTTATTTCTGGAGCTAAAACTTATTGTTGGGATGACCCATTTTTATATAAACAAGGAAATAATATGATTATTCAAAGATGTGTACCTTTACAAGAAACTTATGAAATTATCCAAATTGTCATAATTTTGATTTTATGTTATTTGATAATCCTATATTTTAAAATAATTGAAATTAAAATTATAATTTGTTAATCATTAAATGACCCATTAATATTTAATTCTAAATGAAAAGCATCATCAATAATAGTAAGACTATGCTCCACCTCTTCATTATTGCTTTCAATATAAAAGACATGTATCA
This sequence comes from Phalaenopsis aphrodite, assembly GCA_003013225.1. NCBI lineage: Eukaryota > Viridiplantae > Streptophyta > Magnoliopsida > Asparagales > Orchidaceae > Phalaenopsis > Phalaenopsis aphrodite. The sequence continues at coordinate 928,556 of NEWO01000252.1, read as the reverse complement.
CATGAAAAAGGAAAAAGAAAAAAAAACTCAAAAACTTCGATGATTTTATTCCATTAACATCAAAATGTACAAGATTTGGTATATGATAGTTATGATCATATATAATGGAACCATCAAAATAAAATTAGAAAGATATAACTTTACAGTGATTATTCAATTCTATTTAGTATGAATAAAATTTAAAAAATTATACCAATGTTTTTAGAGCATAAAATCATCAGAAAGAAAAATAAGAACTTATGGCTTGTTGGTGAATGTAAAAAGATATTTTTATCATGAGTGTCCATCATAGATCTTTGAAAAATTCTATCTCAATTATCAGACGCATCATTTAAAGAAAAGTATAGTGTTACGAGTTATAGAAATAGTAACTTAAAATGGATCTAACCATTCAGATGAGGAAATTTTTTAAAATTTATTGGTCTATGAAACCAAAGGTTTTTCCTTACCTTATGGGTGTAAGATAGGGTTTATTTTATTATGGGTTCTCATATTAATTACATCATAGAATTTTTGGCTCCAGGAAATACTCTCAATTAAAGTATTTTCTTATATTATACATGATTATATGGTAAGTGTCTTAAAGATTGATATTTTAGGACTTCAGATTGATGGATGTGTTTAAAAATATTTGATTGAAATTGAACAGTTGGGAATTATAATCCAATGAAGTTGTGCAAGGAAAGGCCAGGGAAATGGTTAGCAACTTTCAGAAGATAACATGTCTTAGAGATTGGAATTGTAAATTTGTTGAGAAAGATTTATTTTTGACTTAGATATGGTTTGGAAAATTTTGATTGAATTTTATTATTTAAATAGGGTTAGATCTGGAATTGATTTAGTTTGAATAAAGTTTGATTTGGATTAACTACTTGGTTTGATTTGATTTTAGCTCATTGATTTGAGTTAAAGATTTACTTTACACAAGGTTTATTATTTTATGTGTATTTTGAAGGTTGTTAAAGTTTTTAAGGGTTGTTAAAGTTTATTTATGATTTTTTTTCTAATTTTTGTTTAAAGTGATAATGTTTATTAATGTCTTTAGAGTTATTTGTTCAAGTTTTACTGAAGGTTTTATTTGAAACTATCTAAAGTTTGTTTGAAGTTAGTTTAAATTTTTGCAATTTATTTTAGTTTAGTTGAAGTATATTTTGAAAAGCTATTTTAAGTTTGGCTAGAAGGTTATTTGAAGAATTTAAGTTTTGAAATTTAAAATATTTGAGATTTTGAAATTTTGAAAGTTAAAGTTTCAAAAATATTTTTGTGAAGTTTTGTAGTTTTAAAATTTTGGAAGCCATAAAGTTTTGATGTCTTAAAAGCTTAAGTTTTAAAGTTTTGAAAATTTAATGTTTAAAAAGGCTTCAAAGTTTGAAATAGTTTTAGAGTTTAAGAAGTTTAGGGCTTTAAAAAGGTTTTTTGAAGTTTATTTTGATCTTGAATCTTTGGAAAATGTGGTTAAAAGTCTTTAAGTTTAAAAAGATTAGATTTTTTTTCTTTTTTGTTATAAAAATTTTTGTTTTAGAAATTCTAATTTTGGATTTTTTTGAGTTAAAAGAGTTTAATTTTGATTGGAAAAGATTGATTTGAGTTGAAATGTGTTAATTTAGGCTGAAAAGGTTAATTTGAGTTGATTGCTTTAGATTAAAAATGGGTTGATTAAAAAAGTTAACTTAAAGGCCTTGAATCCCAAATAGGGGACATGGTATGCTAAAAGGATTTCAAGAGGTAAATGAAACACTAATCCTAAAATGAACCATTCATCCAAATATAATTTTATAGATGAGCTTAAAGGAGTTTTACCTAGTTTTTTTTCATATCATTTATTTCAATCTATTCATATTTATATTTATTTTGACAAATAAATGTACCATTTTCTTGTTGGTTTACTTAAATATCAGAAAAAAAATTAAGATGTCTAATCATACTCAATTCAAATTTTTTGGACATTAAATATGAGAACTCGTGGCATAATGATGCATTATTACTTTCAAATAATATATTTTCAATATGCACTTGAACAACAATCATATCATCTTCTATATTCTTAAGAATTAAGGTGATTTTTACTCTACTCTTTTAAAACTCATGCTCAATTAAAAAATTACTTAGCCTATCATACCAAGCATGATGAGCTTTTTTTAATCCATAAAGTGCTTTCTTTAATTTATGCATGCAATAAGGATAATTAAGGCTCTTAAAATTTTGGGATTGCTACAAATTCATTATGGACAATAAACTCATTCAAGAATGCACTCTTAGCATCCATTTGAAAGAGTATAAAATTTTAAAACAAACATATGAAAGAAGCAATCTAATATCATCTTATCTTGCTATATGTGTGAAGGATTCTTCAAAATTTATACCCTCAAACTTTGTATAACCTTGCAATAAATCTATCTTTATTTTTAACAGTGCAACCTAAATCATCTAGTTTATTTTTATAAATCCATTTTATTTCAATAATATTTTTACCTTGAAGTCTTTGGACTAGTTCTCAAACATCATTTTTTACAACTTGACTTATTTTTTCTACCGTAGTAATTATCTTTAAAAAAATCTTCAATGGATATATGTTCAATTTCAAACAAAAAAGAAACTTAATGATTTATCATATCACTATTATGATGTTTTAGCCAGAACACCTTGACATGCATCTCAAATATTAATTCTTTTGGGTGATTCTTATTATACTTCCATTCTTCAGGTAAATAAATAATTACTTTATCTTTTAAATTTATTTTCTTTAATAAACTAGTAAATTAATTTTTTAATAGAATTAATAAAATTCTCATAAAAATAACATGAACTAATTCCTCTGCAATTAATTTTTTTTATTAAAACCATATAATCTCTTCTAAAAATAGAATATTCTAAAAAAACCCTACCTTCAAATTTATAATCAAATTTACCCAAAATTTATTTTTTATTAATTTGAATGCAACCTTTACATACAAAAACATGAAGATGACCAATCTTGGTTTAATTTCTAAGGAACAATTTTGATTGATCTTAAGTAAATTATATTCATCTAATAACATATAGTGGTAACAGGATAATTTGAAAAATATTTAGGTAGATTATATATTTAAATATTGGTCTACTTAATTCAACTAAAATACATTTTTTTCTTTATACAACTCTATTTTTTCAGGGAATACAATTAGTGAAAAAATTATGCCTAATACCATTATCATCATAAAAATCATCAAATGATTTATTCTTAAATTTTTCACTATTATCTTTTTTTAATTTTGTTAATAAAATAACAATTTCTCATTAAATATATTTTGTAAACTTTCTAAAATGCTCAAATGCATCATTTTAACATCCTTAGAATAAAACCCAATTATATATTGAAATATCATTCACAAATATAAATTAATATTTGTTTAACACCTAAACTAGTTGTGTTAAAAGGACTAAAAATCTATATGTAATAAATCTAAAGGCCTAGATATTGAATAATAATTTTACTATTAAATGATTATCTAGTATGTTTACCATGAACACAAGCAATATTTTAAAAAAAAAGAGCATTATTCTGCTCCTTAATTTTATTCCAAAAATAAAAATCACAAAAAGGGAAATAGTTACCAACTATACACCCCATACACTCACTCAAAAAGAAAAATCCTAAAGTTCCTCTTTCTAAAAAAGAAAAATTACAACTCACCCTGAAGGAAAAGAAACAACACACAGGAAAATAGAAACAAGAAAACCAACATACAAAAAATAAGTAATAGTGAAGGCAAAAGTAAGTCCGTCAACAAAAGTTGATTACGATTACAAGGAAACTGATTAGAAACAACAGCAGAGTTAAGAGAAATGTCAAATTTAGTCATTCAATGAGCAACCATGTTTCCATCTTTTTAGTATGATTCCATTTGATGCATAAATTCTTTGACATCTCAACAATTCTTTTCAATTGAAAGTTGATACTCCAATGATGAACTTTTCTAGCATTGCAATATAGCCATAATAATAAGGAATTGGTTTCAAGTATAATGTATTTTCAACCTTTCTTCTTAGCAATTAGAAGCCAAAAAACTATTGCATATGCTTCAGACACAATAGGCGAGATTGGAACAGCAGCTACAGTAAACCAACAAATGGCCAACTCAAGAAAATCCTCGCATACTCCTCCAATACCAGCTTTATTAACATTCCAACTCCCATCTACATGGATTTAATGTAGGGGCAGTCGGCTTCAACTAAGTCACAATAGAATTAAAACTAATAGTAAGCGTGTCAAAAACATTCAAATTAAGGAAGATATCTTTAATTTTATCATTATATCTGTATTTTAAAGAATTAAAATTAAGTTTGTTGACCACATAAATAATGATCATACCAAATATTTTATTAGCATTTGGTATCTTTTCCTTAAATTTAACATTATTATAAGTAAACCAAATAAACCAATGAAAAAACAGAAGAAGTGTAGAAAAAGAAAGCATGGCCAAGAGTTCTCTAGTCCTTAACGATGTCATCCACTTCCTTATAGATACCTGCATCCCAGCTTTTCTTAAAAAAGGCAAATATTTTACTCCAAATCCTCTCAACTAACCTACAACTAATAAACAAATGATTAATAGATTCTTCCTCTTCTCTACAAAGTAAGCAGGAAGAAACAATCTTGAGTACTTTTAATTTTAAAATATCATCAACATGAAGGGTTTTATGAAAAATCCTCCAAATGAAAAAAAGATAAAGATGACTTCACCCAAGAGTTCCAAATCCATTGCATTTCAATGCCCTAAAAAACATGAAAAGAGGTAGCAAAGGATTTAGTAATTGTGTCTCCAATTTTACCTTTAATTTTTCAAAACGTCCTTACTCCCATTATTGATGGGAATCTGAGATAAAAATGTAGCATCGTCAAACAACATAATTTGTCTCAATTCATCATAATTTGAAGTATTACCTGTCTAGAAATCTTTCACTTTAATATTGATATCATGTGGTCTACCATAGTAATCCACAAGAGCATCTTTTCCCAACCAATCATCATATCAAAAGGAAACATTCCCACTACCAATGTCCCAATTTATAAGCATTTCAGTACCTGTAGTGACTTTAAACATCCCTTTCAAAATCTAAGAGTCAAAATTAGAAAATGTAGCAGTAATAGGATTAATATCATTACAATACTTATCAAGCAAAAGAGACGCCCAGATAGAATCATTCTTCCTAAACAGATACCAAAGTTTCATATAATTTATATGAATAGCATTCTTCAAACTTTTAAAGCCAACTCTTCCTTTATCCAGAGGTTTGCAAAGCTTATTCCTTTTTTTTCCAATGCAAATTTTGTTTACCATTACCATCCCACAAAAATTTGTTAAATAAAGTTTCAATTCTATTGATAAATCTAAGAGGCATATTCATGACTTGCATAACTTATAAAAGAATATAAGTGAGAATTCTCCTAAGGAAAGTAATCCTCCCACTAAAGAAAAGCAACTTATTCTCTCAAGAAAGTGTTCTATTCTTAATTTTATTAAATAAAGTCAAGAACAGAGCTATCTTCTTACTATTTTTTATCCAAAGTAAAACTCAAATAAACCAAAGAAAGATTAGCTTTAGTACAATTCATATGGTCCACCAACCAATTTTTCTTAGCATGAGAAATATGTTTAGAGCAATAAATATGATATTTGGAAGAATTGAACTTCATACTATAAATCTATTGAAAGTGGAGAACTTCATTCCAAACTTTCCTAATGGATATTCTATTAGCATTAGTAAACATAATTAAATCATCAACAAAGCTCAAATACAAGATACCAACCATACCTCCATTAAAATAACACATATTTGGGTACTTAGAAAACAGATTCTTTAAACATTTGAATAAAAAATCAAAGGCAATGATAAAAAAAAAAGAGAACAGTGAATCACCTTGTTTAGTGCCTCTAAAGGCTTTAAAGAAGCCACAAGACCTACCATTAATCAAAATAGAATAAAAATTATTATTCAGAATTCTACTAATGAGATTAAAAAAATCATCTTGAAAGTCAATAACATGAAACACACCCAAGACAAATTCCCATCTAATAGTATCAAAGGCCTTCTTAATATCCACTTTGAAAATAACATTACCACATTTACCTTTTTTATCTAAATCCATAAGCACCTCATGAATTGTTAAAGCATTGTCACAAATATTCCTACCACTAATAAAAGCAATTTAGTTAAGATTGATAAGATCATTAAGAATAGGTTGAATTCTTTTTACTTAAATTTTGGAAATAATTTTAGATACTACAATATTTATACTAATAGGTCTAAATTTATCCCAAGCAGTAGCTTTATTCTCTTTAGGAATCAAAATAATATTAGAAGTTTTAAATTATTTAGGCAAATCATTACCTCAGAAAATATCTTATATAGTAACTACTAATTCAGGATTAATAATTTCCAATAGTGAAACCATCGGGACCAGCAACCTTACAATATTCCATCTCATCAATAATATCTTTGATTTCCACTTTAGAAGAAATATGAGAAAGATTATGACTATTAATCACAAAACTATCAAAATAGATGGCATAATTAATATCATCTTCTTCAATGTCAAAAGGATCGATGATTAGAGTCCCATCTGATTTAATGAGTTTTTTATTCAATGAAATTTCCTTCTACATTTGTTACAAGCTTGATTGAAAGCAGAATTCCTATCAACATCCATGAAATTTTACTTAGTAGCATCTTGAGCGTAGAATTTTTCCTCCATCTCATAAGCTTTATTCAAATCATGTTGACCTTGCATAAGAGCAACCCAAAAAATAATATCATTGTTATAGTCCTTTTCTAGAGATGACACTCTCTCTTTAACCTCAGTTACCCTATTATGGATATGTCGGCACTATTTTGGGTGTGGAGTTGCCCGTTAGAAGCTGTCAGTCACCACAATCGGAGTCTCATTACCTGCTTCAGAAAGGCATTTAATTTACACACACACAGATATATAGATATATATATATA
>NEWO01000252.1:902594-921505 GCA_003013225.1 Phalaenopsis aphrodite | reverse complement strand
TACCTCAAACCTTTTATCTATCCCAAAAGATAAACACAAGACTTGAGGATGAGGCTTCATCAAATAAACTAAGAAATATATGACATTCGTTTGGTCTGAGAAACCATTTTATTTTCCAACAAGCTCCCCTATTTAATATGAAAAATTAAATAGGATTTATATTAAGCTGCATTTGAAAAAGCTTCCTATAAGGGCAAGCTCTTATAGTTAATTACATCTTAGATAACTGAAGTCACCTAAGAAAACTCTCGATAAAAATCAAGAAATATTATCTTCAAAAATGTCAAAAGAATAGGAGTTTTCAACGAGATCGAACAAAGAGGTATGAAAAGGGAATGGCTCAAATTTGGAGTATTTTGTTGTAAAGCCCAAAGAAGGGGGTATGTCATAGATCCAGAGAAGAACCTCAGTGACTTCCCAAGCTATCCTATGGCTTGGCTTCAATTTTAAGAATAAATTATTTAAATGTTTCATCCTTCAAATTTTATTTTTTTAGGGCTTACATTTATGTAAAATAATCACATAAATAGCTTAGATGATGTGAGGATTTAGGTCGTAACAAACGACAACCTCAGAATCCTCAGATGAGTTAGGGCTTATATTGTATAGCAAAGCTATAGAAAAGCCTAAAAGTGAGGATTTATCTTGCATAACAAACAACCTCGAAGTCCTATGGATTGGTTGTTTAAATCTAAGGAAAGGTATGTTGCTGTAGATTCTCTTGCTGTTGAAGATGGTTGTGTTGCCCATAATGCTAGCTCTAAGCTCCTCATCGTGATGAGCTTAAGTTTTCTAATTTGTCAAGTTTTGATGTCAAATCAGATGTCCCTATGTTTAGGGTTCTTTAAATGTTATGGGGCATATTAAAGTTGATTAGAGTGACACCAGTTAGGATCCTACAGTTCCCTCATTTCGGTACCACTATTTTCTATCAGATTCACTTAGTCCAAATGAATTTACTAAACTCAACTCAATGAGTTCCATACTTTTATTTAAACCATGGGAACTCTCATTAGCAACTGTAGGTTACCTCCTCCAAGGGATTCTCAATAATCTGATAGAGACGTCTTAATTTAGTTGCAATTGTTGTCTTGTGATGTTTGTGATTAAATTTTGAGTTGTCTTATATTTTGAAAGTTGTGGTGGTGAATTTTATCTTGGTTGATTTTTAGTTTTTCTTTTGGTTTTACGGCTACCATAGCAGTTTTAGTTTTCATACAGAGTAACATCGTTATTTAACATGCAAGTTTTGTAAGTATAAAAATATAGTGTGGAAAGTACAAGAAAAGACAATACTGTAAACAGTAAAAGCGTATTTGACGAGTCTTCTCATTCCACCATCTGAAAGGTCAGTATTTGCAAGGCATGTATAAAATGTTGCAAGGAATTTAAATTGCAAGAGTAGATGAAAGTTTAGTTATCAAACCCCAAGTTATGATTTTATTGAATCTTGATAGATCCTAGTGTATAAATTTAGAATGAAATATGGCAAGTCCAATTTGTCCTTCAAAATGTCCAATAGATTTTAAAATGCTTCAGGCATGACCTTAGATCACTTTGAAGACCTGTTGAAATATTTTTTAGTTTATTTTAGACTTGTCATATTATTCCATTAATCATCTGAGGTTGAAGTGTGACTACCCCAATGCTCAGTGAAACTTAACAATTTAATTATCTCAAAGATAGAATACTTGATTAATCAATTGATGTTTCGTTTAAGAGTTATGTGAGTGGGTACCCCTAAGGCAAGTTTAAGTTATTTAAGATTGTGTTGCCCATAATTAAGGTCAGGCTTGTAGTGTTTAAAGATGTTAATCACCAATTATGTTATCTTCTAAATCCGATCAATTGGGTTTAGACATCGAGTATATGTCACTGTTAAGTCCTTAATAATCATGATAGGTGAAAAGGTGATTATCAAAATTTTGATTTCAGTGATAGATAATCTTATTAAATGGTCAAACCATCCTCAACTTTGGCTTAAGAAAAGTGAATTTCCATTTTTATGACTTAAGCCCATCACTTAAGAATCGCCTAATCTTAGTTGACTTCCAAGTCATGAAGATTAGGAGATTTATAATCTTGTTGACATTGTGCAAAGGTAGTGTATGGGTTTTTACCTTTTAATCCCATTGTGTTTCCATCATCCAAACATATTTATTAAGATCAAAATTACCCATTTTAACTTGTTTAATTTTAAATTTTGATTAAGGCACCAACGTCTAAAACTACCACTTTGCCCTTTGGGCACTTCACCTCATAACGCATTAAACACAACTCAAATGACTTTGAGGGTTTAAAGTGACATATTCATGAGGTAATTATAATGTTATAAGAGAACATGTGGACCTATCAAAATTTTAATTTAATTTAGATAATTATTTAACTTTAGAAGATAGGACTTTCAAGGGTTAATTTATTTAATTATCTAAAATAAAGTTTGTATTTATGGAAAAGTTATTAGAGGTTTACTAAGGTCAGAGAAACACCTAGACAAGATTTCATGATTTTTTTTGAATTAAATTATTATAATTATTTTAATGGAAAAATGAGGAAAATTCCCTTTTTAAGCCTTTAAAATTTATTTTTAAGTTAGGAAAAATTAGAAAAAATATTTTAATGAGTATCAAGTGATCAAAGAACAATTGGGAATATTTTGAAATGTTTTGATATTTTTGAGATTTTTAATTATTTTTAATTATTTTAAAATTCAAAATAACGCTCAAAAATTAAGTATTTTCTAAAAAATAAATTTTATTTTTCCTAGGTGCCCTGATCACAAGGAACTCAGAAAACCTCTTTTCATAATTTTTCGAAGTGTATTTAATTTATTATAATTATTTTTGTACAAAAATACAAGGTTTATTTAAAAATCAACTTTGGTGCCTAAACTTGGTCAAATAATTTTGATATTTTTACAGTGAGTAAACATGATCTTTATGGACTGTGGGGAAGTGATTTTGTTAATTTTTTATAAGTGTATAATTGTCCATGGAGGCACTGATTAAATAGAGGATCTTTGGGGGTAGCTCAAGGCCAACTCTTGGGTGTAAAATGGTGCTTAGGTGGAGGGCTGAGGAGCTCTAAAGAGCCCTTGTGATGAGCTAGCCTATGGGGTTGAAATTGGGTTTGAATTTGAGCTTGGGGCGGTGGCCAGAAGTTCAAGTGAGCCAAGGGGAAGCTTAATTATAATTTACTCCCAATGGTAAGTGATGATGGAAGAGATTTTCGGTTAAGGCCCAAAAATGGAATAAGATCCCTTAATTTAAGGACCCATTGGTTCATAGCTTACTTGGGTGGTTTGAGAGGGTTTAGACTGGTCAATAAGGTGTGCTTAGTGGCTTTGGAGACCTTAATTTGGTGACTTTAGGATAGCTAAGTTAATATTGGTGCATGGGTCCAATTTAGGTCAAAAAAAGGCTAAAAGTTGGGTTTGGGTTAGGCTAGCCAAGACTTTGAGCTCAATTGAACTATCAAAATTGTGTATATGATTATAATGAAGATTTTTGGTGAAGGATTGAAGTAATTTTGAGTTCAATTAAAAGCTCAATTTGAAGGATTTTGGGATTTTTGTCACTTTGGGCATGTTCGACTAGACTTGGGTCTAGGTTGGGCTAAGGTTGGGCTAAGTCTAAATTGATGGTTTGAAATGCTCCATAGGAATTTCATGAAGAGTTTTCAACATAAATTGGGTGTCAATTTTGGGGTTAGGGCATTCAATTTGGTGGAATTTGGAGACAGCCAATTTGGGGCAAATTTGGGGATTTTTGGACTTGGGTTAAAATTAAGTGAAATTGAGGCTTCACCAAGGCCAATTAAAAGTACAATTTGGTGTGCAAGAGTGTTAAGAAGAGTTTAGGATTAAAATTGTGGCAAATTGAGTAGGCTATGGGGTTCAAATATGTGAGATTAATTCATATGGTCAAAATTGGTGGTGAATGGGTTAATTAGGCTTAGATTTAGTTTGGATTGGTCATATGAAAGGTGAATTTGAGTTTAGAATTGAAATTGAGGGAAATTTGGTTTAAATTGATGGACATTTGGGATGAATTTGGGGAAATTGGGCCTTTAAAGGCAATTTTGGGATTTTGGTCAAATTGCCCAAATTGTGTCCAATTGAAGGGTCCAAATTGGTTTTGGAGAGATTTGAGATGATTTTGGAGGTTTTGGGAAAGTTTGGAGTGCTAAGGGTATTTTTGTAATTTTGGCAAATTTGGGTAATTTTTGGTAATTTTGGAAATTTTGGGTGGTTTTGGTCAATTTGGGTATTTTGAAATGGTTTGGAATGATTTTTGAACAAATCTGGGCATTTTGGGTGAAATTGAGAATTTTGGCCAAATTTGGGATTTGGGGGTGTTCAGGTAATTTGGGTAGGTTTGGGGGTAAAAAGGCCAAATTGGAAACTTTGGTAGCATTGGGGTGCTAACCACCCTATATGAGCTATGGACCAATGGGATCCCCATTTGGGTCCTCTATGTACTGGCTTAGTTAAACCCTAGCCTAGGGCTAATGGGTCTAGGGGACCATCTACATGAGTCTCCCAAAAGATCAAAGGATCAAAGTTAACAAGTTAAGGTTTAGGGTTGTGAGTGGATATAGGTGATAGTGAGTGTAGTGAGTGAACTAGCTTCAGAAGAACACCTAGGGTCACCCCAAAAGTCAAACAGCCCTATGGGGACTCCTCTTGAGATCCTTCATACTGACCCCACTTACTAAGTGTTAGAGGTTAGGACCAATATGTGAAACTTCAAGTTGAGCAAGAAAGAGTTTGGAATTTCTAAATGCGAGGGTTCCTTTTCTTGTTTTCTAAGAATAGTCAACTGGAAAGTACTATAGCTAGACTTTAGGCAACTAAAGAGGGAAAACTAAACCTCAACCAAAAGTGAGGTCAACATGATATTACCAAAAAATATTTCAATTCAAGTCTTTAAGCTTATTAGCTGGACTTTTATGTAAAATCCAGAGCTTAAAACTAGAGTTCCACATAACGTTACACTTCCAATTCTCCTTAATAAATTGAAAATAAGACAGGTTCATAACCCACATATTAAAAAATCTAAATATATAGTTGATACGGCTATGATTATCATTAACCTTCAAAAGAATAGGAGCATGGTTAGAAGCACTTATAGCTAGATGAAGAACCTCGTGCATATGAAATTTATTAGCCTAAGTAGCATTGGTATGAAATATATCTAATCTTTCAAACACCTTCCCTCTTGTCCAATTAAAAGGGTTGCCTTTATAACACAAGTCAAACTAATTAGCATAAAAAAACCACTATTAAAATTAGAAATAAGATTCAGATTAGGAAAAACACCACCCTTTTTTCTCACAAGGAGAAGTAATAAGATTGAAGTCACCACCAACTAGCCAAGGTTCAGATATATTGTTAATAAAATGTTGAATATTCCACAACTCCAACCTCTTCTACCTTGTACAACAAACACAAATAAAAGATAAAAAAATAATCATTATCTAAATGTACTTTACATGAAGTAGTTCATCATGATTGATAATTATATCAACCACCACCAAATCCTTCCATAGGAACCATATGTTATAATTAGTATTAGCAAAAAGATTAAAGTGGCCAATCTTTCAAAGATAATAATCATAATTCTTATAAGCCACAATAAGTTCAAGAATACTAAAGAAATTCATTTTATGAGAATGAATCAATTTTTTTAGTCTATTAGAGGCAACCACTTTAGCAAAGTCCCTAATATTCAAAACTAAAATTTAAAAGTCATCATTATCTATCATTCTTTTAGTAATTTTAAAGGAAAGGGCCAAGTTAACACATTCTAATTCTACTCTGTTATGATATAGAATAACAGCATCTAGGTTAACAAAACTCAACTCTCTGTTACCTTTATTTTTTCTTTTCCTAATAGCTTTCTAAATCATCCAACCTTCCTCAAGTTCTAATCTTGTAACAAGACATTCCACCATAATAAGATTAACAATTTTGACCAAACTGTTGGTATTCACAATGGAATCAATAGAGGTATTTGAAGAAAACCAGATGATAGGTATATCATTATCCTTCCTCATTACATTACTATTAGAAATAATATAAGCATTGCTGCTAATATTAACAATTTCCATTCCAATAGAAAAATTATGAATATCAATATCATTTGTCTACATAGAAAAAATACTATCATTATTCAATAATTCAACATTGGTTACCAAGGAAATATCTAGTATTTTCACCATGTCAGTTTACTTACTTACCAAACGTGAATTAAACTAATATATATTGAATCCAACATTTTTACAATGTTTGTTCAGAAGAATTCTAGTTTGTTCACTTGAATTGATAGGCCTATCAACTCTTCTATTCCGTAAATTAGGCTTTAAATTAGGATATACAACAAAATAGTTAAATAAATAATGACAAAAAATTTGACAATGATTGTAGTAGGGTGGAGCATATTCTATTTCCACACTCTGCCAATAACTAGTATTTGAGTCTCCAATCCAGACTGAATCACAAAACGTAAGAGTAAAATCCCTTTCTATCATGACTCTAGCCATAGATGGCTTCGAGCAATTTAAAATAGCCAAATCAATTTTCATCGGAGTACCATATATAGCACTCAAAGAATAAAGAACTTGTTTATTTAGTAAATAAAGTTTCAAACTTGGGAATCAAAACCATATAAAAACGATAAGGGGTTCCTCATTTGGGTTGAAATCAGTTAATAATTTCAAGATCTTCATTGTTAACCTTTTCTATTTGCAAAACTTTTCTTTACAAATAGAAGAGTATAATCCTCTTCCATTTCTAATCGAATCATAAGATGGCTTCCATCTAACAACCCAATATTCCATCTCCTTAGAATTTTCACATTGGCAAAAAAATTTCTAACAATTTCCATTTTAGGATGTGCAAACATGAACTTACCAATTAGTGTGAATTTTAATAGCACAACAAGTGCCATTGTTTCTTCCTTCAAATAGATTAAAGTAGGTTTCCCATTTTTACTTGATGTCTTTTTAATCCATCCACTTGGATTGTTATCTCTCACCTTCTCCCGTAATCAACAAGGAATAAACAATTATTCAAGCAATTAGATGAAGAATTATTACCTTCAAAGATCTTTAAGAAAGAAGGTCGATCCATTAATTCTTTCAAAGCAAGAAGCTAAAGAAACAAATTAGCCAATCAATAAATCTAAGTGAGAAAAAAGACAATCTATATATATAAGATCCTTAAAGATACTTCCACTAATAAAGAAAAGGAGATCAGATCTAGATAAATTGCAAAATCAACAAAATGAAACCACAAAACCCCTACCACATATCACAAAAATGAAAACACTAAGTTGTAAAAAGGAAAATGACAGATCTCGAAGAAGAGATGAAACAATCTAGATAAAGAAGGAAGAAATGACCAGATCAATGAACAAAGTTAACGAGAACACCAAGAAAACCATAGAGCTCCAAGAAAACTTTAGAGTGGCAGCTCCATTTCCAGAAACAAATAGTGCGACCTCTCAAAAGATATGCAATGTGATACACCTAAAATATAAAGCGTTTATGTACAAATTCTTAAACCTATTTTTGAGGATATGCACTTTAATGGAATGTATTTGTGTGTTTCTTTTTCAAGCACAGTTAAATAGATGAAAAAAGGTGAAAGGAGTGAAAAATGATCAAATTTAGAGCAAAAATGAAGAATGTGTGGAAAAAAACCGTGGCGCCTAAGAGCCCAGGACTGGAACTTAAGCGTAAGGACAACAGAGAAGAGTGTGCCTAAGTACCACATACCTCGCGCTTAAGCGCTAGAGGTAGTTATTTGATGATTCAATAAATTTGGATGAATTTTTGAAGGCCTGTTTGAAGCAACTCTTGGTGAAAACGTGGTTTATAATTAAAAGACACAAAAATTCATTCAAATGGCTGTTGAAAGGAGGCAACTCTTGGATGATTCATTGAATGTGAACATATTTTGAAGAGAAACCAAAGTACCTTTTGGAAAATTATAAAAGAAAAAGGAGAGACTCAATTAGCCTGCTCCTCAGAGAGTCTCTGTTAGTCGTCGACGCCGCTCTCTCATAGATTAATTGGGATACTTTTAGAGAGAAGAAAAGGGAAGTTGTAGTGTTTTAATAGAGAGTATTGTAAGAGAAAGGGAAAAAAGAGATTTAAAGAAACTTCAAGAGTTTGGTGAAGAGGAATTTGAGATAAGTTTTTATCTTTGTGACTACATTTTGTTTTAATTTAAACTTCTTATGTGTTTACATGATTGCTACTTCTAAAATTAAGTATTATTGTGTTTTCTTCATGAATTCTGAGTAGTTTTCTTTATATTTTTCCTTAAAATGATAAGTAATTAAATGTTGGATAAAAGTTGTGTCAAGTATTAATATTTAATGTTGGAATAATTTGTGATGATTTTAAACCTTGTACTTCATTTACTTCTTGATTTGGCCAATTAAGATGTAAATATCTGTTATGAGAACATGTAAGATCTGAGATGGTATTTTCTCATTCAACTAATGGTAAAAATAGATGAGATAGTATGAATGAGAATGTAATTCATATGATTAAGTGCAACTAAATAGGGAAATAAACTTTGAAAGGGGTAGAGTTAGAGGACTTTAGAGTGACAGACTAAAGTCCTTAATTTCGCATATATTTTTAAGTCTTGATATAAGATGTTAGCCCTCAAGTGGAGGGAGAAGAGGAAACTTTAGAGTGAGAGCTAATATCTTCCCTACCTAACCCGTCTTCAGTATTATTCAAACTTTAAACACATTGTTGAATAGTTTCGAGAAACCAATTTTGCACTGATTTGGGCGAGTATTATCTTAACAGAACACCACCATGAACACAATCTTAAACACATAATCAAAACAAAGTTGTAACTTAGGTAATCCAAAAACTAAGCTAAGTTTTGAAATTTTATTAAGGGTGTGCATTTTTTTATGATAAAGACTTATATGTTATATGCTAACTTCATCATTTCTGCTTTTAAGACAGAGTGAGTTTATATTCATATCACTTGGGCATTTTAAATTAATAAAATAAATATTCTTATTTTTATGTCCAGCTAGTAAGATAGTTTAATTATTTTTAATAATTTAGTAAGAAGCATGATATTTTAGATACGATCCTCTATCACAAAATTGACTAATAAAAATTAAATTATGCTTTAAACAATCAATGATAAAAAAAATGATCCAAGGTAATAGAAATCTTACATATTAAACCAATGTTATTGATTTTTTACTCTCAAATAGTGAATTTGCTTTATCTCATGTCATATTTCTTGAATATTCATTGTCCAAATACCGCATGCATTTATTGATTTTTCTTGGAAGGTGTACTTATAAAAGAAAACTAATATTTAGTTACAACACAAATATTTTTGGGTCTAAATTCTAAACGAAAAGTATTTTATCTAGTATGTGTGGTATATAGTGCTTCTACCTTTTTTGTAATCATATATACAATGATTTTTTAGAGGCTTGAGATCCATGAGTATTACTATCAAATGAGGTGTGTCATTTTCTACCTCAATAATTACACCAAACATTAGTATTTGCATATGGTCTAGCATGATATTTATGTGACATATAAGTAGAATGTTGTATGATGTTCATAAATTTTATTAGATATTTTACTCGGTGAAACATTATAATAAGTATGTGTTTTTATACATAAATCCAAGCTTTCTTTTAACAAATAATTCTCTCATTGAAGTTAAATCACAAGCAAGGAATAATCTAATAAAGAAGCATTCTTTTCCTTCAAGTCATCACAATCATTTTTTAAATAACACGGGTGTATATCCAGATATTTTTTCTATGCTTTTATAATTTAATTTTAATTTATGTAATTCCTCAACTAATTAATTAAAAACATCATCTAGTTCTTTATAAGATATATAGTTACATATCACTTGTGAATCTGAGTTAGATTTTTCTCTTATCCTAAGATAAATATTGATCTTTTCATTTGATTAATTTGTATTTGATTCACATGATATTGGATTTGTCCATAATAACTTCTTTTTCTTCTTCTTGAAGTGCTTATTTTATTTCTTATCATCATTTTCCCAACATCCATCCCCTTCTTTTTTGAATCAACAAAATATGGACAATCTCCTCTTATATGTCGTCTTAAAAAGGATAACAAATGATCCCTTTACTTACATGAGATTTTTAAGTTTGAAATTTATTATTCTTGAATTTATTAAACTTTGATTTATCTTCCTTAGCAAGCTTCCAGTTCCTCTTAAAAGCAAGACTACCTCATCATTGTCAATATCTGAGTTTGAAGTTATAGGTTCATAATTGCTATCAACTTGCAGGCACTTGTTTTACTTTATTTGTCTCCTTCTTCATAGAACTATCAAATTTATCTCGTTGAGCAATAACTTGTTCATGTGCTATCAAGGAACTCAAAGTTTTTTCAATTGGATAAGTAGATAGATCCTTAACCTCACTAATTGCAACTACCTTATCATCTCATTCCTTTGGAAGGCACATAAGAATATTATAGATTAAGACTTGGTTAATATATGTTCTTCTAAGATAATGCAGTGTGTTGAATATTTTCATAAGTCTAACATACATATCAGAATTAGATTCAGAAGTATATGCATAATCATGAACAAGTCTACTTATAAGAGTATCCTTAACCACGTTTTTTTTATAATTAGTTTGTTGACCTCTCTTTTGGCTTAGGTTTAGTTTTTCCTCTTTAGTTGCCTAAGTTTTAGCCATAGGACTTTCCTATTGACTATTATTAGATAACTAGAAAGGAACCCTCACCATTAGAAACTCTAAACTTTTTTTTGCTCAACTTGAAGTTTCACATATTGGTCCTAACCTCTATCACTTAGTAGGTGGGGTCGGTATGAAGGATCTTAAGGAGAGTTTCCATTGAACTGCTTGACCATAGGGTTAACCCGAGGTGTTGGTCTAGAGTTAGTTCACTCACTTTCAACCACAATCACTCACAAACCCTAAACCCAAATTTTTTACTTTGATCCCTTTATATGTTTTGAGACTCATGTAGATGGTCCCCTAAACCCTCTAGCCCTAAGCTAGGGTTTAGCTAAGACCAGTACATAGATGACCCAAACAGGGATTTCATTGGTCCATGGCTAAATAAGGTGGTTGGCACTCCAATTTTTCCAAAATGTCCAACCTGTTCTATTGCCCCTACATCCACCTTGAAACCCTAACTTTGGTCACAAGCCTCAAATTCATCCAAAATACCCAAATTTATTCAAAAATCATCTCAAACCATCTAAAACTATCCAAATTGCCCAAGATCACCCAAAAATTCCAAAATTACCAAAATACCCCAAAATTTGCCAAAATTACAAAAATACCCCTGGCACCCCAAACATTCCCAAACACTCCAAAATTACTCCAAATGTCTCCAAAACCTATTTGGACCCTTCAATTGATCCCAATTTGGCTAGTTTGATCATTTTGACCAAAACCCCCAAATTGCCATTAAAGGCACAATTTCCCCAAATTCACCTCAAATGTCCATCAATTCGACCCCAATTCCCCTAAATTTTAATCCTAATTTCAAATTCATCTTTCACATGACCAATCTAAACCAAATCCAGGACTAATTGACCCATGCTTTGAACTCGATTTTGATCTAAGTCAAACCCCCAATTTTAATCTTATGACCACATCTTACCTAATTGAACCGCATAGCCTGCTTGATTTACCCCAATTTGAATCCTAAATTCTTCATAACAGTATCATACATCAAATTTGATCCTCAATTGGTCTTGGTAAATCTTGAATTGCACTCAATTTTGATTCAGGTCCAAAAATCCCCAAATTTGCCCCAAATTGGCTATGTCCCCTAATTCCACCAAATTGAATACCCTAACCCCAGAATTGACACCCAATTTATGTTGAAAACTCTTCATGACATTCCTATGGACCATTTTCAACCATCAATTTGGACTTTTCCCAATTTAGACCCATGTCTAGTCTAATATGTCCAAATTAACCAAAATCACAAAATCGTTCAAATTGAGCTTCCAATTAAACTCAAAATCACTTCAATCCTTCACCAAAAATCTTCATAATAATCATCTACACAGTGTTCATCAATCAATTGGGCTCAAAGTCATGGCTAGCTCAACTCAAACCCAACCTTTGGCCATTTGGACCCAAATTGGATCCAAGCACAAAAATTGACTTGGCCATGTCAAACTGATCAAGGCAAGACTTCTTCAACCAACTTTTGGATCCTAGTGACCAAGCTAGACCCACTTAAACCACCTTAAATGAGCCATGGACCAAAGGTCCCCTAAATTAAAGGATTTGTTTCCTAAATTGCTTAAGCCAAATATATCTTTGCCAAAACCTATCATTAGCCCAAATTAATTATTGTGACAGATTCCTCTAAGGTTCTTGAGCCACTCAAGTACCTCCCTTGCTAGGGCCAGCCACCCTTGTCACTGTAGGAGCCAAAACTGAGACCCCCCATGCCTAAGTTCAAACCCAATTTCACCCATTCAATGTGTTTAGCTTTGATTGGTGTTTATCATCTTGAAGCCCTCCATTTAAGCTCCATATTGCACCAAAATGAAGGCCATAAAGCTGTTTTACTTAAACCCCTCTTCCACGGCTAAAAGGGGAACAGAAAAATTTTCTTGAGAGAACCCTGTTTAAACTGCTTCCAGAGCTCCTCCAAGACTGCACAACCCCATTGCAACCATTCTCTGGCCATCTTTCTCATCACTTGAGCTCAATTTTTAAGCTCAAAAACAGGGCAAAATTCAGCCTTCCTAAAAACTCCCCCAAACCCCAAATTAATTTGCTCCTGAGCTTCACCAGAGCAAGAGAGGAAGAACCCCATCAAAATCCCCCTCTATTGAGCCCTCTAGCCTATCCTTAAACCAAGGCTGCTCCACCCTTTGATTAAACTCATACTTGGAGCCTTCACCAGAGGAAATAAATACATCCACAAGGTTTTTCCAACTCCACTGAAGGTTCTACAAGCACCCAATTGAGGCCTCGCCTCTTGAGCATGCTCTAATTTTGGGCTCGGTTTAGACATTTGTGAAGAAAACTTGCAATTCATAGCAATGTAACTGTATAGATGTGCTCGTCTATAGTAGATGAATGTCTAAAAACAAACCCGAAGCAATTTGGCTGAGTCTAGGCCAAGATCTTAGGGTTTAAAGTTGGACGGTTCACGGATTTTGGCTATTGGGGATGATGGCAGAGAGCCAACTAATTGAGCCTGTATCGGATGGACGGATGAGAACGAGTCGGACAGAGCCTTCATGCATGAACAGCGGGACGCGTGGCTGTCGAGTCGAATGCGGCGCTGAACCAAAAAACGGCGCGTGGTACTTCGGAGAAGGCGAGGATGATGCGGCGCGTGATTGGGATAAATAGAAAAAAAAGCTTTTTCTTGATTAAATAAATAACAGATCTTTAAAAATTCATAACTTTTCATAGAAAATCATAAAAATTAAAAAAATACACTCTTGCTCAGTGAACAGAGGAGAATAATGTGGGCTAAGTATAAAAATTATTTTTCTAATATATTATTTCTAATGAATTAAATACCCTCTGTGGTATTTTAATTCTCTATGGCTTAAAATATTTCACCATGCCTTGAAACTTTGAGGGTTTATTCCCCATCACAAAGGGGGCGTTCTCTAATTTTTTCAAGGTCAGAGAGCGTCTCTATGCTTTTAACCCTAATTTTCAAGCTAAAGTGATCATTTTGACTTATTTTAATTATATAAATCAAAATATCACTTGAAAAATTGTCAGAACAATTTTAGTAGGTTTCCTCTAGTTAGAGAAGTTTAAGAAAAATATTGTGATGCTTTGAATCATCTTATGAATATCTATACTTAATTAAATGCATGTATTTTATATTAATTTATGTAAATTATACACTTATCAAAAATTGACAAAATCACTTCTCCACCGTCCATAAAAAATAGGTTTATTTACTATAAAAATATCAAAATTATTTGACTTAGTCTAAGCATTAAAATGGATTTTTAAGGAAGCCTTGCCTTTTTGTATAAAAACAATTATGTTAAATTAAATATGCTTAGAAAAATTATGAAAATTATTTCTTTGAGTTCCTTGTGATTAGGGGCATCTTATAAAAATAAAACCCATCTTTGTGAAAATATTTTGTTTTTAAAATATATTTTTGAATTAAAAATAATTAAAATAATCAAAATTTTTAAAAATACAAAAAATAGTTCAAAATGAGTGAGAATATCCCCTGATCACTTAGAATTCATTAGGACATTTTTCCTAATTTTTCTAAGTTAAAAAAAAAATTTTAAGGCTGAAAAAAATGAATTTTTCATGTTCTCCACTAAAACAATTATAAAAATTGGATTAAAGATCACAAAAATACAAGATTTGATTCCCTAGGTTTTCTGAACTCAGAGAAGTATATTAAAAATACAAAATGATTTTGAAATTAAAATATTATTTTCTATTCAATTTAATCATTGAAATTGATTAAAAATTAAATACTAATAATAACAGCGATTTGATTCAAAAAATCATGAAATCTTCTCTAAGTGCTTCTCTGACCTTAGAAAACCTCTAATAATTTTCCATAAATATAAATTTTATTTTTGATAATTAAATAAATTAACTTTTGAAAACCCTATCTTCCAAATTTAAATAATTATCTAAATTAAATCAAAATTTTGAGAGGTCACATGTTCTCCTCTAACATTATAATTACCTCATAGATACGACACTCTAAACCCTCAAAATTATTTGAGTTGTTTTTGAAGAGTTATGAGGTGAAGTGTCCTAAGGGTAAAATAGTCATTTTAGACTTTGGTGCCTTAATCAAAATTTAGGATTAACCAAGGGAAAATGGGTAATTTTTATCTTTATAAATATGATTGGATGATTGAAATACAATGGGGTTAAAAGGAAGAAACTCATTCACCACCCTTGCACAACATCAACAAAATCATAGTCCCCCTAATCTTCATAACTTGGAAGTCAACTGAGATCAAACGAATCTTAAGTGATGGACTTAAGTCAGTAAGATGATAGTTTATTTTTATTAAGCCCAAAATCTAGTATGGTTTGAACATTTGATATGGATATATGTTACTAAAATCAAAATCTTGATAATCACCATTTCACCTATCATGATTGCTAAAGGCTTCGTAGTGACCTAGGCTCAACTGATTGGATTTAGAAAATAACATAACTGGCAACAAACATCTTTAAACAATACAAGACTGACCTTAATTATGGGCACCACGATCTTGAATGACATAAACTTGCCTTAGGAGCACCCATGCACATAACTTTTAAATGAAACATCAATTGATTAATTGAGTATCTTATCCATGGGATTATTAAATTGTCTTGTTTTACTGAGCAATGGGGTAACCACACTCTAGCCTCAGATGATTAATGAAACAATATGATAAGTTCAAAACAAACTTGAAATAATTCAAGTGAGCCTCAAAGTAGTTCAGGGCTATTCCTTCAACACTTTGAAATTTTCTGGATATTTTAAAGAGTAATTTGAACTTGTCATATTTTGTTCTAAACTCATCCAGGGTCTTCTAAGATTCAATAAAATCATAATTTGGGGTTTGGTAATTAAACCTTCATCTAATCTTGCAATTTAAATTCCTTGCAACATTACATACATGCCTTGCAAGTACTGACCTTTCAGGTGGTGGAATGAGAAGACTTGTCAGGTACGCTTTTACAGTTTACAATACTATCTCTTCTTGTACTTTTCACACTGTATTTTTATACTTATAAAACTTGCATGTTAAACAGCGATGTCACCCTGCAATACTGCTAGGATAGTCGTAAAACCAACACTAAAACTAAAATCAATCAAGATAAAATTCACCGCCACAACATTCAAAATATAAGACAACTCAAAATTTAATCACTAACATCTCAAAAACCATAGTTGCACTCAATTAAAATGTCTCTATCGGATGATCGGGAGTCCCTCGGAGGAGGTAACCTGTGGTTTCTAACGAAACTTCCCACGGTCTAAATGAAAGTAAGGGATTCGTTAAGTTGAGTTTAATAAATTCATTTGGACTAAGTGAATCTGATAGAAAATAGTGGTACAGGAATGAGGGAACTATAGGATCTTAATTGGTGTCGCTCTAATCAACTTTAACATGCCCCATAAAAGAACCATAACCATAGGGACATTTGATTTGACATCATAACTTGACACACCAAAAAACCTAAACTCGTCACGGTAAGGAGTTTGAAGCTGGCATGGTGGGCAGCACGGCCATCTTCAATAGAAAAACCTGTCTACATCAGCTAAATCACTCTTCCCTTAGAATTAAACAACAAATCATAAGATTTTGAGGTTGTTTTCTTATGCAACATAAATTCTTAACTTATCTTAACACCTTTGTACAGCTATGTTATACAATTTAAGCCCTACTCGTTTTAGGATGTCAAGGTTGTCATTCATCACGACCTAAATCTTCACATCTTCTAGGTTATTTGTGTGATCATTTCACACAAATTTAAACCCTAAAAAAATAAAATTTGTAGGATGAAACACTTAAAAAATTTCTCCTCAAAATTGAAGCCAAACAATAGGATAGACTGGAAACTCACTGAGGTTCTTGTCTGGATCTGTGGCATCCCCTAGTTCTTCTTCCTTTAGATTCTATAATAAATGTTCCAAACTTGAATCATTCCCATTTCACACTTCTTTGTCCGATCTCGTTGAAAAATCATATCCTTTTGACCTCTTTAAAGATAATATTCTGTGATTTTTATTGAGAGTTTTCTTAAGTGACTTTGGTCATTTAAGATATAATTAACTATAGGGGCTTACCCTTATAGGGAGCTTTTCCGAACCTAGCTTAATATAAACCCTATTTAATTTTTTGTATTAAAAAGGGGAACTTGTCGGCAAGTAAAATTATTTTTGCAGACTAAACGGATGTCATATATTTCTTAGTTTATTTGATCGAGCCTCACCCTCAAGTCTTGTGTTTATCCTTCGGGATAAATATAGGGTTTGAGGTATAGTGCTCTTTCATTTAAACTATAAAAAATATTCGGTTTGATTTCATATTTTTGTAAACTATATTTGCGGGCGACGGGATTTCGATTCCAGTGACCGAGAGCTTCTAACGGGCAACTGCTCCAACAAAAAATACCGCTAACAGAGTTTGGTGACTCTACTGAGGATGAGCTTCTCTCTCCATATTAATCAGGAAATATTATCTTCATACATCGGTAATGTGCATATTTCCCACTTGGACCAAATTACCCTTCTTCTGTTGGCATGCTTTGCCCATTTATTAACAAAATTCAAAGATTGCTTCACTTGGAGTTATGATGAAATGTCAGGACTGTCAACCGAGGTTACAGTTCATAAGCTTGGGGTGGACAAAGATATGACCACAGTAAAGCAAGCTCCAAGAAGAATGCACCTCGAAATAGAGCAACAAGTCATTGCCAAGGTAAAGAAATTAATAATTGTTAGTTTTGTAAGAGAAGAGCAATACCATATTTGGTTAGCTAACATTGTACATGTTAAGAGGAAAAATGGACAAATATGTGTTTGTGTCGACTTCAGGGATTTGAACAAAGCATGTCCAAACGATGAGTTTTCATTACTGATACCAGAAATGATGGTGGAAATTGCTTCGACACATGAGATTTTATCCTTTATGGATGGATCATCGAGATACAATCAAATCAAGATGGCTCCAAAAGATGAAGCAGTTATAGCCTTCAAGACACCTATCGGGATTTTCTGCTACACAGTGATGTTGTTTGGATTGAAGAACATCGGAGCAACATATCAATGAGCTATGACAAAGATCATTGACGAACTGATTCACAACCAAGTGGAATGCTATGTGGATGATTTGGTCATCAAAAATAAACAAAAGATAGTCCATTTGTACAATTTTAAGATCGTGTTCGAACGATTACAATAGTATGACCTTAAGATGAATCCCTTAAAGTGAGCTTTTGGTGTTTCCTCCAGGAAATTTTTTGGATTCTTTGTCTGTCATCAAGAAATTGAGATTGACCCGGATAAGATTAAAGCTATCTTGGAGATGCCTCCACCCAAAACCTTGAAACAACTACATTCCTTCTAAGGAAAGTTGGCATATCTGAGATGCTTTATTTCTAATATCTCAGGTAGGTGTCACCCCTTCTCAGCATTAATTATAAAGGATGCCAAATTCATTTAGGGAAAGCAATGCTAGTGAGCCTTTGAGGACGTTAAGCAATGTTTAATGACAGCTTCTATTTTGGTAGCCCCTGTCCCAGGAAAACCTTTGATACTTTATATCGCGGCCTTAGATGACTTTCTTGGAGCCCTTTTAGCCCAAGTCAATGAAGAGGGCAAAGAAAACGCACTTTACTACTTGATTCACAATCTAATACCAACGGAGATAAGGTATTCGCCTATTGAGAAGCATTTTCTAGCTTTAATCTTCACCGCTCAAAAGCTTAGGGTCTGTTTGGGGCAGCTGCAGCTTATCCAGCTTCTGCTGATAAGCAGCTTATCCTGATAATCTGCTGATGACCAGCTGATCCGGAAAGTTGTCTGGCTGTTTGGTTAACGCGTCTGGAAAACAGCTGATTGTGAAAAATTGACCATTTTGCCCCTGGTCTGAATAAGCAGTTCAGCTGTTTGGTTTGTGCATTTTGTAAACAGCTTATTTGTAAATTTTTTGAGTTGAATGAATAATCTGTGTAGCATAATGTTATTTTCTCAGATGTCTAGAAATGAAATTGCAAAAAAAGTTTAATAATATTTATATAACTCAAAAAAGTTGTGATTACATCAACAAGACATAGTGATATAAAGGAAAGTTCAATACACATTTATGGAACTCTAATATGGATTATAGAAAGACCCCAAAAAAAGAAGAAATAACA
>NEWO01000252.1:877773-888350 GCA_003013225.1 Phalaenopsis aphrodite | reverse complement strand
CTTTGAGCATAAGAGAAGAATAACGAGCAAACCCGAACAGGAATTTTTTTAAAACAAAAGGCAAGCTGTCGAGCAACCAACAGGAATGTCGAGCAAATCAGCAAGAGTATCAAGCAACCCACAAAATCTAAGATCGACCAAGAACACCGAGAAATCGAGCAAGATTACCGAGAGAACGAGCAAGAAAAACCGGAATCCAGAAGGGCGGCAAGATTGCGAGTGTTGTGAAACTGGAGCGACTGAAATTTCTTGCCAATCTCAGATATCTCGGCGAAATAGGGGAAAGAAGGGACGACGCAATTGTTTTGTTACCTGTGGAGGAGCGACGGAGGCGAGATCGAGCAACACTTGCGATATACCCGTGGAGGAGCGAAGGAAGGGCGGCTGCGGGGTTGAGGGTAGCCGAAGGGAAATTTGGAGCCGAAACGCGGATCGCGGGGATATACCCGCGATCCGCGTGTGACATAAATAAAAAAAACTGTTCTCAAAAATGCAGGGAAGACGTGATTTTCAAACGCTACGGCAACGTTTTCAAAAACGCCGCCGCACATTTAAGCTGTCCCAAACGGGGCCTTAGACACGACATGCTTTCTCATAAGATTACCCTAATTTCAATAGTTAATCCATTGCAATATTTGTGGACCCGACCAACTCTTTCTGAGCGTCTAGCAAGATGGTCGATGATTATGTTGACATTTAATATAACTTTCATTCCCCTCCGTGCTATCAAGGGACAAATTTTAGCAGACTTCCTCATTGCACACCCACTTCCAACCGGATCCCCTTTTATGACAAACTACTAGATGAACAGATATTACAAATGGAATTCTCCAATACGCAACGCTGGGAGATGTACTTCGACGGAGCTTTGTCAGCCATAAAAGACAAAGGATAGGGCTCAGTTACACCAGGCAAAGCAGGGATTGGTTTAATCTTTATCACACCAGATAAGGGTATGTTGAGGTTATCATACCAACTGACAGAGCCATATACCAACAACGAAGAAGAATATGAAGCTTTAATTATCGAGTTGTAATTGGCATTCTCAATGGATATAACAGATATTGTCGTCTATGGCGACTCACAACTCGTCATTCAACAAGTTGTCGGATAATACAGGATTTTGAAACCAAAGTTTGTAGAATACAACTAGTACACCATGAAGCTGCTCAAGCAGATTCCCAATGTGACTTTCTACCAGATTCCTCAGAAAGATAATTCACATAGTGACGCTCTAGCAAAACTTGCTAAGGATTTGGCGTGCCCTCCAAAGGATTCCAATGACATCACGGTACAAGGAGGGCAAGCTTTGTCTTGAATAGACCTTGACAATCTACACATGGTCAGAAAGGAGGAAGAAATAATTAATTCAGTTGCCGATAACAATGAAGATTGGCGTAAGCTATTAATAGAATATTTGCATGCTGGAAAGCTGCTGGAGGACAAGTCAGCGGCACACCACATCACAAGAAGGGCTATGCCATATGCTCTAGTAGGTGATGTCCTCTACAGAAGATCATTTGACCAGATGTGGATGTGATGCCTAAGCAGAGCTAAAGCATATAATATTGTTAAAGAAGTACATTCCAGATTGTGAGGCACTGACCAGTCAAGTCTGAAGATGAAAATGAAAATCAAAAGACTCAGATGTTATTAGCGAGCAATGATGTCTGACTGCATGGATACAGCCAGTAGATGTCACCAGTATCAAGTGCATGGGGTGGTCTTGCACCAAAATCTGAATGTGCTACACCCAACAGTTACCTCGTGGTCATTTGAGTGTTGGGGCATGAACATAATAGGTCCAATAGACCCTCAGTCTTCCAAAGGACACAGATTTATACTTGTCGCTACAGATTACCTTTCTAAATGGGAAGAAGTAGTGTCATTATGAGAGTTTACGACACAACACGTCCTTCAGTTCTCCAAAATCCAAGTCGTCTACCATTTTGGAGTTCCGCGCAGAATAATCTCTGATAATGGGACAGCCTTTAAGAGCACAAAAATCAATAACTTTGACAAACGGCACGGGATAGACTGAAGATACTCTACAATTTACTATCTTAGGAAAAATGGCTTGGCTGAGGCCTTCAATAAGACATTGGTATAAATTTTTGAGAAAGACATTGGATGAAAACAAAAGAGATTGGCATAACACACTACTATAAGCTTTGCGGGCCTACCGGACGACGTTCAGAACTCCCACTCAGTGTACACCCTACATGCTCATGTACGGGTCTGAGGCCATATTACCATTAGAGGTTCAGAGGAGGACGTCTCACAGGTTTGTTGTCTCCAATCAACTTACACTAAAAGAAAGTGTAAAACTTAGGCTTGAAGAATTGGAAATTCTCAAAGGAAAATGCTTAGAAGCACAACAACATTTGAAGCTTTGTCAGGCAAGGATGATACAAGCTCATGACAAATTGGTCCGCCCAAGGACATTCAAAGTTGGTGATCTCATTCTCATGCTCAAAAGGCCTATTCTTGCATGTCGCAAGATAGGTGGAAAATTCGAGCCAACTTAGGAAGGACTATTTGTCGTAGAAAAAGTCTACTTGGGAGGAGCCTACCAGCTAGTGGATTTATGGGGAGAAAGACCTATGTTGACGATCAATGGACTATACCTGAATACATACTCCGCAGCTTGATGTTTCTTAAATTGAAATCTTGGAATTTTGATTATTCTAGGGTTATTTATTTGGCCAAATGTTTGTGACCGGATCCAAAAAATTTTTAACAAGTAAACCTCAATAAAATGAAGAGTTTTCAAATTACACACTTCAGTTTTCTCTTTTCTACTTTTAAGATTGATATTTTACTAAATTAAATGCAATATATAAGTAAAAATAAACAACATTCTTATCGATATAAACTAAAATTTTGCTTAATAAACACTTAGTTTTGTTCTTGTTCCCGCTAAATTTCAGCTCACTGATATTTTTTTTATCGTCTGCAGAGAACATGTAAGGACAGAGGCTGATTTTTGCTTTTAAAGATGGTTGGAACCTTGCACTTAATGAGGAAAGGTCGTCACAGGGTGGTACCATAGACTTCGACATGGACTTTAGTCAAGTCGACCTGGAGTATGAGGGTCCCCTAATGGATGTGGTCAGCCATCAAGAAAATGAAGGACTACCATCACTGCTAAAGATTGGCACCGGGGATAATTCCTCGTTGAAGGGGAAAAATGTGATAGTACAGCAAGACCCTATGGAGGGGACTTGTCGCCTGCTGTCTATGATAATTGCGCCAATTGGGGGCGTGGTCGCTACCAATGATAAAAAATCACTAGATGCACCGCTGCGGAGAACTCAGCGCAGAAATGCCAACCGCCGAAAACATATGGCTTTCTTACGTGAAGAAAGAAGTTGTCAGAAGGAGGCAGAAAGCTTGCTTACCCCTATCCCTGAGGGGAAAATCTATAATCCAGGCATGAGAGAGCCTCTTCTAGCTTGCCTTCCATAAAGGATGAGTTCGAGTTCGCTCCATAGCCAGAGACATCAGGAGTTTTAGACGCTCTTTGTACGGGTTGCCTGATATGCAACGCCGAGATTCCCACACGGACACCAGCTACAGGGGAATTTGTGGAATGCCCGGATTGCAACGTTATCCATCTAGAGCATTACGGTACTTTGGAGGAGTATACTTTCACCGAGGATGGATTTTAGAACCCAATGGGGGAGCCATATATCCCGTTAGATGCAATCATATATTCTGCTGGAGACAGAGACAGCACCAGCTTGGGTTCCTACTAACATTGAAATGAGCGAGTACCCTCGACAGCCATCGATCGTTAGCACGTCAGAATACTATAAAATGAGTAAAGTGAACAAAAGGGAGTTTGAATTCAATCAATAAGTTCAAGGAAGATTCATCAATATACTAGAAGGCTTGGAGTTGTACACCAGGGTCTTCTCCGAAAGCGATGAAAGAAGTATTCTTGAATGCATCTTTGATCTCAGGGATAGAGGTTGAGCAGGCCTTTTGATGGAAAGAACCTATTCTAAGCCATGAAAATGGATGTGTGGTAAGGGCAGGATTATTATACAGTGTGCGTGCTGTTACAACTTCACCAAGGACAGACAAGGGAATCCCTCGGGATTTTGAGGCATGATGAGGTGGACCCGCTACCTCCAATGATAAAATGGATGATCAAGAGAATGGTCCCTTGGAGCATACTTCCACCCGATTGCATTCCTAACAGCTGCATCATCAACATGTATGACTAGGGTGATTGCATTCCTCTGCATATATATCATCATGATTTTGTGATGCCTTTCTGCATGGTCTCTTTCATGAGCAAATGCAATATTCTATTTGGAAAAGAAATTGATATCATTGGCTCTGGGAAGTTCATAGGATCCGTAAAGATTCCACGACCAGTGGGCTCAGTGCTAGTTCTTAAATGAAATGGAGCAGGCATTGCCAAACACTGCATTCTAAGGGTACTACACCATAGGGTGGCTGTGATTTTTCCAAAGAACAGATGATGGCAAAATGCCTTACGGATTCCGGTCGGACTCGGAGTTGGAGGAACTACTGTTGTACGAGCTATGAGATGGTTTCACCTCTAAGCACATGCAAATGGAAATCTTATCCTAGAGCGTGGCTTAGTAGGTCAGCTCAATCGGGAGCTCGTCCCACCAAAGACAAACACTCAGAGGATACCTTTATGTACAACATTTTGACACTGCAGATATGATGATATATGTATTGGATATGCTCAGCTTCTATGTACTCAGCATGAGATATTTCCAGATGTACTTTGATGCGATCGGCATATTGAACTTTTTGAGGCTTCGGCTTGTACTCAATATGCAACGCCTGTTGAAGCGGATTAATGAAATCTATTTCAGAAGTTTTGTTTGTTTGCTCAATTGCCTTTTTACGATGGATGAAAGCCACAGAACCATACGTTGGTTCGAAACTACAATGAACGAAGAACAAAACAATAAAAACATGATAATAATAAAATTTAAAAAAAAAACCTCTTTTGAGATCTTCAATCAACTAAAATTGAATTCTAAAAACATATTTTGAAAATTAAATGTGTTTAAAACAACAAGAAAAGAAAATAAATCTGTTGAGTTGATTCTCTCGATTTCAGGTTCTTCTACTCTTTTCTCGTGCATCGCGACTGTCCTTATCTACAATAATTCTCCTCACAAGCCCCGCAGAATTTCACATCCTGTGTAAAATCTCACAAGGTTTCACAAATCTTTCTCACTGATAGCTATCTACATATGATACATATTTATGGACTCAACACAACAAAATTTCTATACTATATTTGTATTATTCTTGGAGCCAATTCTGAGATGTCAATTCTCTTCCCACTATCCTTTTGGGCTGGATATAAGTCACAGTGCTTCCCTCCCTAATGTGACACACATATCTTTAAGATAGGAGTAAGACTCCCTTGAATGGAACATCGCATCCTATCCTCAACCTTCTGAGATTGGTATAAGACCCCCTCAAATGAGACCACAACATCTAATTCTCTACACATATCTTCGAGATAGGAGTAAGACTCCCCTGAATGGAAAGTCATATCCTATTCTCAACCTTCTGAGATTGGTATAAGACCCTCTTGAATGGGACCACGACATCCAATTATCTACACATATCTTCGAGATAGGAGTAAAACTCCCCTGAATGGAACATGGCATCCTATTCTCAACATTCTGAGATTTGTATAAGACCTCCTAGAATGGGACCACTGACCGCGACTTTATATATGCTTAAAAATATAAGTATTTAATACTACTGCTAAAAGAATTAATTCCTCAACAACTGTACTAAAACTTAATAACAATTATAGATTTGATAAATATGGATGTAATAAATATTCAATAATTGTAAAGTCACACTTATCAATGCAAGTATACGTATGGCTCAAGTAATATAGGGCTCTAATGGAGTCCTAGATATCAATCCCACATAGAGTAAGATTAGAACTACGAACTAAGATTTTAGAAAAGCAATACTTTAATCACAACAACAAAGTTCAATTTGCTTATATGTCACTAATAGGTAATTGAAATAAATATGTAATTTTAATAAATATTAAATATCTAATTATACTAATGAAGGTTCAAATGTGATATTCAATATATAAGAAAGCATCATTCTCCTTGTTAAGAAATTATAGTGGATAAAGTGAATCAATTCAAATTATATTATGTCAAATAGGAGCATACATATTCTTTACCCTTTGGACATAAAGAACATTGACTAATCCTATGCTTGTTTATTGAATCTACGGCTAGCCTGGGAGGATACCAGCTCTCACTTTGGAGCTCCCACATTCCCCTCGCCTGAGGGCTAACATCTACACTCCAGCACCCAAACAATAGGACTGAATTGGGGATTTTATTCTGTCACTCTAAAATCTCCAATTCTACGCCTGGTAATTTTATTTCCTTATTTATTTGCACCCAACTTCCAAGGTCTTTGACCTCCCTGAATCTTGGATGTAATCTTCACTTTAGTTGGAAAACTCAACATATTTTAACAAATCAATTGGCCAGATCAAAAGTAAATTAAGATCGAAGTGAAAAGATCATCACAATTTCTTAAACATTTTCTTGGCTTCACCAATTCAAATCACCATTTCACAAATCTTAAGACAATGAGAAAGACAGAGAAAACTACTCAGATCTCATGGGGAAAACACAAAAAACTCGGAATTCATCTATAAAATCAAAGTCATACAAACTACAATAATAAATAAATGTATCTATAATTTCTCCCAAAGAAAACTCGTAGAAGTTCCTTTGAATCTTTTCCTTTCTTTACACCACACAGAATTCCTCTTCGAAGCAACAAGGAGGAAGAAATCTCTCACTTTCCCTCCACTCTTACAATCTCTCAAAGAATTCCTCACAATTTAGACTCTCTACACTTGTTTCACACTTCAATTTCGAGTCTCTCTTCCCTTCAGGACCTTTCTAACATCTAGGACCTCTCTAATTTTCAGCCAAAATCTTATTTTAAAGTTGTGGATGAGCTTTCCCAAGAGTTGCCTAAGCATCTCTTCAAAATTTGTCCTCATCCAAAGCCTAGTTGGACATAACCGCCGAGCTCGCCGTTGGCAACCTCGAGGGCACCGTCGGCGGACCTTCTTAATGAATTAGTTCTGGACTCTCGGGAAAATCTCGTCGTCAGTGGGGTCGATGGAGTCGTCGGCGCCCTAGTTCAATTCTTCACATTTTGGTCCTTTTTGCTCTAAATTCTCTCTTTTTTTCATCTTTTTTTTCCAATGACCCTAATTCATCATTCTACAATAAAATATCAAAATACCTTTCTTTAAAGTGCAATATCATCAAAAATAGTATAAAATAGGTATGAAAATCTCAATATATTTTCTTTTGGTCAAAATCTCTGAAACTTAACTATTACTTGTCCTCAAGTAATTTTAGTACTATATAAAAGTTATGATCAATTGTAGTAAAGTTTTAATTCAAAAATACTATAAGTTTGATTTAGATAAATAACATAGTGAGATTTTTAGAAAAAATTAAAGAAATTGAATTAACTCTATAGCCACAAGATTATCTAGTCATGA
Organism: Phalaenopsis aphrodite; assembly: GCA_003013225.1. Taxonomy (NCBI): domain Eukaryota; kingdom Viridiplantae; phylum Streptophyta; class Magnoliopsida; order Asparagales; family Orchidaceae; genus Phalaenopsis; species Phalaenopsis aphrodite. The sequence continues at coordinate 880,780 of NEWO01000252.1, read as the reverse complement.
AATATACTTCAAATATGCAAATAATGGCTTCCAAAAGTAATTCTAAGAGTTCAACACTAAGATCCATGAATTTCTTCCCAAAATTTTCTTCACATTCTCAAATGTTTCGGTTCTCCTCAATGTAGAAGAAATCCATGATGAAAATCAATTTTTTTTAACTTGGAGTGAAGCTCTTACTTAGAGATGATTAAATCCAATGTCAAAAAGCCTTGAAATCGCCTCTCAATCTAAGATCTTTCAAGCCTTGGGTCAAAATTTGTGTTTTAGGAGAAAGGGGATGATGAATAATGGTGGTTGACTGGTCAAAATCGCGGTTAAAGGTGTATTTTGGTGATCTCACCGTCGGCGGGGTCGATGGCGCCGTCGGCAGTTGATGGCGCCGTCGGCGCGCTCTATTGAAATTTAAACAGAACTCTCAGGAAAAATCCGCCGTCAGCGGGCTCCATTGATTTTGGTTCAAATCTCAAATTTTTGCGATTTTGATCAATTTCAAGCCTTAACGTCATCCTTTCAATCATTATAGACATAATTTTAAGTGACTAAATGATGTACTTATCACAAATAAACTTTCACAACACAAAACATACTTTTATATATAAATTCCAAGGGGTACAATATATGTTACATAACACACCTAAGTTTGGTATTTTCTCAACTGCAATACATTAATTCAGTGTCGCAATCCAAGCCACAATACTCAAAACGCTGAAAACAAAGCATCCTATGCTTAGTCTCAACTATACAGAGATCTAAAAGCATAATTCTAAAGCAAAGAAAATACAAAGTTCACATCACATTACATAGATAGAGAGACAGGTAGTAATATAAATCTACTATTCATCAGATTCAGTACTGGATTCACCTCTGAGATCACCCTTTGATTGCACATGAACGAAGAGGTTGTAGAAGGGTTGGAATGGAAATTCTTCAATAGAATTCTCTTCTATTGATTTCATTCTCCTCATCAGTCGTATCAAACTATCTTCTAAATGTTCAGAGTGCTTAAAATGTTCTTTCATCCTCCAGTTTAGATTATCGAAGAAATCAGAGATATTACTAATTGCATTCATGACATTTTGTACCTCCTTCTCCAATTTCTTGATTCTGCGCAGGACCACTAGAGTCTTGTCAGGAATTAAGGGTTGAACTGGCAGTGAATTCTAAGAACCTTGATCTACTATAATATTCATGTCATTTTCATCTTCAAAAGCTGGGAATCTCTCAATTGAGTCCAAAGGCATCCAAGGTAGAAGTACCTTTTCCCAATTTTCGTAAGAAACTTGGAACTGACTGCAAATTGAGAAAATTGTGGAAGGGTGTCCAAGCCCATAAGTTGATCCATGAACGATCAGGCTCAAAACCGACTTCATAATTATTAATCCAATATCGATTGCCAGTCTCGTTTGGACACAATAATTCAGAATAACACTTTCTTTAGAAACTTTACCGATTTTCATTGTCGGTAACAGTTTCGCAGAAATGAAGAAGTGTCAGTGTTTTGAAACGGGATTTAAGAGTGTCGCAGAAAAACTAACATACTTGTTTTCTCTCATTTCCCAGTTTTCAGTTTCGCCCATTAAATATTGGTAAATCTCATTCATCTGGTTTCTTGTCGTGGCGAAGTTGGAATAGCGGCATACAGGAATGTTCTCGATCATGTTTAACTCATTGATTCGTGCAGAAGTGAAATTGATCCATCTACCTCACACATAAAAAACTCCCTATTTGATTCCATATAAATTTGCATAAAATTCTTTTACCACAGGAACAACTACGGGAGCGGTAATATAGCACAGCACTTCCCATCTTTGCTGCACTATCTTCTCTTCAATTATCGCTGAGGGATTATTCAATCTGTGATTTACAAATCCTTGTTCCTTGATCAATCTTTTCTTCGTCGGTAACTTGTTGAAGATTCATTACGCTTCCGCACTAATAAACTTTCGTCGATTGAAAACTCGCATTCTGGGATTATGAGGGGAATTGGACGCCATAGAAATGAAATTGGCGGAGTTTCACTTCATTTTTTGGGGAAATATGACTTTAAGAATCAAATTTAAAAGTTTAAAAGGGTAACTCCCGCCCAAAAATCGCCAAAAACTACCATTCAAACTCCAAAAACCGCCATCTCACCAGTCTCGCCGTCGGTGAGGTCAAGGGCACCGTCGGCGAGCTTCTGTATTTATTTTGTCTGGACTCTCAGGAAAAACCCATCGTCGGCGGCGTCGAGGGCGCCGTCGGCAGCCAAGACAAAAATTGCATAGTTTTGCTCTAGTCCGAATGCGTTCCAATTTTTCTTTATGGATCCAATTCTTATTATGTTTCAAGGGTAAATAAGAGTATTAGAGCTTAATACTACCACAAACTAATGATAATTTCAAATAAAAACTACTATAATCACAATAAAAGTAAAGATAAATATGGGTTGCGCCCCATAAAGCGCTTGGTTTAACGTCGTCAGCCTGACCTATTTAGATGTCATTCAGGTTGACTGATCATTAAAACCTCTTTAAATTTTGATCTTTTACCCTCAAAATATGGTTTTAATCTGTGTCCATTTACTTTAAATCTATTTTCAATTTTTTAATCTTCAATTTCAACAGCTCCGTAAGTAAAAACTTGTGTCACAGTAAAGGGTCCTAACCAACGAGACTTCAATTTCCCAAGAAATAACTTCAGTCTAGTATTATAAAGCAAAACTTCTTGTCCTAGTTCAAATTTCTTTTGGTTAATCTTTCAATCATGTCATAACTTTAATTTCTCTATATAAATTTTGTCATTATCATATGATTCATTTCTTAATTCTTCCAATTCATTTAATTGTAACAATCTCTTCTTACCAGCATCTTTCAAATTATAATTGAATTCTTTAATCGTCCAATGTGCTTTATGCTCCAATTCCACTGGTAAGTGACAAGTCTTTCCAAAAATTAGTCTGTAAGGAGTCATTCGAACAGGAGTTTTACAAGCAGTCCTATAAGCCCATAATGCGGTATCCAGTCTAGTG
>NEWO01000252.1:859400-872760 GCA_003013225.1 Phalaenopsis aphrodite | reverse complement strand
TAACAGTTATAGACTCGATAAATATGGATGTAATAAATATTCAATAATTGTAAAGTCACACTTATCAACGCAAGTATACGTATCGCTCAAATAATATATGGCTCTAATGGAGTCCTATATATTGATCCCACAGGGAGTAAGATTAGAACTATGAACTAAGATTTTAGAAAAGCAATACTTTAATCAGAACAACAAAGTTCAATTTCCTTATCTGTCACTGATAGACAATTGAAATAAATATGTAATTTTAATAACTATTAAATAACGAATGATACTAATGAGGGTTTAATTGTGATATTCAATACATAAGAAAGCATGCTTCTCCTTGTCAAGAAATAATAGTGAATGGATAATGTGAATTGGTTCAAATTATATTATGACAAATAGGAGAATATCTATTTTTTACCCTTTGGTCCATGCATAAAGAACATTGATTAATCCTACGCTTGTTTACTGAATCTGCAGCTAGACTAGGAGGATACCAGCTCTCACTTTGGAGCTCCCATGTTCCCCTTGCCTGAGGGCTAACATCTAATCTTCAGCACCCAAACAATAGGACCAAATTGAGGATTTTAGTCTGTCACTCTAAAATCTCCAATTCCACGCCCCATAATTTTATTTCTCTATTTATTTGCACCCAACTTCCAAGGGTTTTGACCTCCCTGAATCTTGAATGTAATCTTCACTTTAGTTGGAAAACTCAACATATTTTAACAAATTAATTGGTCATATCGAAAGTAAATTAAGATCAAAGTGAAAAGATCATCACAATTTCTTAAATATTTTCATGGCTTCACCAATTCAAGTCACCATTTCACAAATCTCTGGACAAAGAGAAAGACAGAGAAAACTACTCAGATCTCATAGGGAAAACACAACAAACCTCGAAATTCATATATAAAATTAAAATCATGTAAACTAGAACAATAAATAAACTTATCTCTAATTTCTCCCCAAGAAAACTCCTCGAAGTTCCTCTGATTCTCTCCTTTTCTTTACAGCACATAGAATTCCTCTTCGAAATGACAAGGAGGAAGAAATCTCACTTTTCCTCCACTCTTACAATCTCTCGAAGAATTCCTCATCATTTAGACTCTCTACACTTGTTTAACACTTCAATTTTGAGTCTCTCTTCCCTTCAGGACCTTTCTAACATCTAGGACCTCTCCAATGATCGGTCAAAATCTTCTTTTAAAGTTGTGGATGAGCTTTCCCAAGAGTTGCCTAAGCATCCCTTCAAAATTTGTCCTCATCCAAAGCCTGGTTGGACATAACCGCTGAGCTCACCGTTGGCAGTCTCGAGGACGCTGTTGGCAGACCTTCTTAATGAATTAATTCTGGAGTCTCAAAAAAATCTCACCGTCAACGGGTTCGATGGCGTCGTCAACGCCCTAGTTCAATTCTTCACATTTTGGTCCTTTTTTGCGACAAATTCGCTCATTTTTGCATTTATTTGCTCCAATGACCCTAATTTATCATTCATGCAACAAAACATCAAAAGTACCTTTCTTTAAACTGCAATATCATCAAAAAAATAGTATAAAATATGTATTAAATTCTCAACATATTTTTCTTTGGTCAACCACGGCATCCATGTAGACACATATCTTCAAGATTAGAGTAAAACTCCCCTAAATAGAACATCGCATTCTATTCTCAACCTTTTGAGATTAGTGTAAGACCCCCTTGAGTGGGACCATAGCATCTAATTCTCTATACACATCTTCGAGATAGGAGTAAGACCCCCTTCAACGAAACATGGCATCCTACACTCAAATTTTGAGGTCGGTACCAAAATTTTGACTAACCTTTCCGAGATTGATAACTAAATTTCAATTCTCATATCAAGTCAGCATCTAAATACTTATTCATATCACCAGTAAGCACCTTAAACATGATAACTTGAAGCTCACACTCCAATCCTCAGTGAGAGTTCCTACTTCTTGATTTCAATCAGATATGCCCTTGCTAATTCCCAAAAGGAAACAACTAGCACTCAAATCTTACACTCTTTTCTAGGTCTGTTGACTAAGGAGTCTGTGTTGCTTTTGTTGATCTCATCGGTCAACATCAATACGCGTGATGTGCTTGCCCAACACACCACACCTATTGGGGGTCCATTTGTTGACCTCACTTTTGGTTGAGGTTTAGTTTTCCCTCTTTAGTTGCCTAATGTCTAGCCATAGGACTTTTCTGTTGACTATTCTTATAAAACTAGAAAGGAACCCTTACCTATAGAAACTCTAAACTTTTCTTTGCTCAACTTAAAGTTCCACACATTGGTACTAACCTCTATCACTTCAAGGAGAGTTCCCATAGGACTTTTTGACCTTAGGGTTGACTCTGAGTGTTGTTCTGGAGTTAGTTCACTCACTTACACTCACTTTCACCCACAATCACTCACAAACCCAGAATCCAAATTGTCAACTTTGATCCCTTGATATTTTGGGGGACTCATGTAGATGGTCCCCTAAACCCACTAGCCCTAAGCTAGGGTTTAGCTAATACCAGTAAATAGAGAACCCAGATAGGGATTTCATTGTTCCATGGCTCAATAAGGTGGTTGGCACCCCAATTCTACCAAAATGTCCAACCTCGCCTATTGCCCCTAAATCCACCCAAATTACCTAAATGCTCTTGAAACCCTAAATTTGGTCAAAATCCTCAAATTCATCCAAAATACCCAAATTTGTTTAAAAATCATCTCAAACCATTTTAAACTATCCAAATTGCCTAATATCACCCAAAAATTCTAAAATTACGAAAATACCCCCAAAATTTGTCGAAATTACAAAAATACCTCTCGCACCCCAAACTTTCCCAAAACCTCAAAAATTACTCCAAATGTCTCCAAAACCCATTTGGACCCTTCAATTGATCCCAATTTGGCCAGTTTGACCATTTTGACCAAAACCCCCAAATTATCTTTAAAGGCACAATTTCCCCAAATTCACCTCAAATGTCCATCAATTCAACCCAATTCCCCTAAATTTCAATCCTGAATTCAAATTCATCTTTCACATGACCAATTTAAACCAAATCTAATCCTAATTGACCCATGCTTTGAGCTCAGTTTTGATCTAAGTCAAACCCTCAATTTTAATCTTATGACCCAGTCTTACCTAATTGAACCCCATAGCCTGCTTGATTTACCACAATTTGAATCCTAAATTCTTCATAACAGTACCACACATCAAATTTGACCCTCAATTGGTCCTGGTAAAGCTTCAAATGCACTCAATTTTAATTCGAGTTCAAAAATCCCCAAATTGGCCATGTCCCCAAATTCCACCAAATTGAATACCCAAACCCCAAAATTGACACCCAATTTATGTTGAAAGCTCTTCATGACATTCCTATGGACCATTTCCAACCATCAATTTGGACTTAGCCCAATCTTAGCCCAACCTAGATCTAAGTCTAGTCCAACATGTCCAAATTGACCAAAATCCCAAAGTCCTTCAAATTTAGCTTCCAATTAAACTCAAAATCACTTCAATCCTTCACCAAAAATCTTCATAACAATCATCTACACAATTTTGATCAATCAATTAGGCTCAAAGTCATGGCTATCCTAACCCAAGCCCAAGCTTTGGCCATTTCGACCCAAATTTGACCCATGCACCAAAATTGACCTAGCCATGTCAAATTGATCAAGGCAAGACTTCTACAGCCAATATTTTTATCCTAGTGACCAAGCTAGACTCACTTAACCCACCTTAGATGAGCCATGGACCAATGGTCCCCTAAATCAAGGGATTTGTTTCCTAAATTGCCTAAGTCAAAGATATCTTTGCCAAAACCTATCACCATCCCAAATTAATTATTGTGACAGATTCCTTTGAGGTTCTTGAGCCATCTAAGCACCTCCCTTACCATGGTCAGCCACCGTAGTGTCCAGAGGAGCCAAAACTGAGATCCTCCCATGCCTAAGTTCAAACCCAGTTTCACCCATCCAACGTTTCTAGCTTTAATTTGTGTTTAGCATCTTGAAGCCCTCCACCTAAGCTCCACATTGCACCAAAATGAAGGTCATGACAGCCAACCTAAGCTGTTTTACTTAAACCCCTCTTCCATGACTAAAAGGGGACCAGAAAAATTTTCTTNGTCTACACCAGCTAAACCATTCCCTAGAATTAAATAATAAATCCATAAGAATTTGAGGTTCTTTGCTTATGCAACATAAATCCTCAATTTATCTTTAGGCCTTTGTATAACTATGCTGTATAATTTAAGCCCTAAACTGCTTTAGAATTCCAAGGTTGTCGCCTGCCACAACCTAAATCCTCATACCTTCCAAGCTACATATGTGATCGTTTCACATGAATATAATCCCTAATTAATAAAATTAGCACGATGAAACATTTAAATATTTCTTTTCTAAATTGAAGCCAAACCATTAGATAACTTGGAAAGTCACCAAGGTACTCCTCCAGATCTATGACATCCCCTTGTTCATCGTCCTTTGGATTCCAAAATAAAATATTCTAAACTTGAGTTATTTCCTTTTCACACCTCTATGTCAGATTTCGTTAAAAATTCTTATCTTTTATCCTCTTTGAAGATAACATTTCTTGAATTTTATCAAGAGTTTTCTTAGGTGACTTCGGTTATCTAAGATGTAATTAATGATAGGGGCTTGCCCTTATAGGAAGCTTTTCCGAACCCGGCTTAATACAAATCTTATTTAATTCTTCATATTAAATAAGGGAACTTGTCGGCAAATAAAATGGTTTTACAGACCAAACGGATGTCATATATTTCTTAGTTTATTTGATCGAACCTCAACCTCAAGTCTTGTGTTTATCCTTCGGGATAGGTACAGGGTTTGAGGATATGTATATATATACATATATAATATATATATATATATATATATATATATACATACATATATACATATAAACGTATATATACATATACATGTATATATACATATATACATATACATGTATAAAGCTGAGGAGCTATTTATATGGGAGCTTGGTAAATGTCAAGTTAATTTTTGGCTTGATAAGTGGGTATGGAATGGGGAGAGGCTTCATAACTCCAATCCTAGTTTAATGATAAAAGTGAAGGAATTCTGGAGTGATAATCAGTGGAACTGCCATCTGTTGGATGCCATCCTAACTAAAGGACAAATGTATTGGGTTAAGCAAACTAAAATCTTTATTGGGCAGAAAGATAGACTCATTACTAAACAGGCTTCCACACAAAAATTGTCTGCCTTCATCTACCAATAGCTTTTTAAATGGCGACCTGTCAAGTGGGGTAATTTGATTTGGGGGAAGTGGTTAACACCTTCCATGTCCTTTTTCTGCTGGAGATTGTGGAAATCCTTACTTCCTACTGATGACATTNTTAGCATCTTGAAGCCCTCCACCTAAGCTCCACATTGCACCAAAATGAAGGTCATGACAGCCAACCTAAGCTGTTTTACTTAAACCCCTCTTCCATGACTAAAAGGGGACCAGAAAAATTTTCTTGAGGGAACCCTATTTAAACTATTTCCAGAGCTCCTCCAAGATTACAAAACCCCATTGCAATCATTCTCTGGCCATCTTCCCTATCACTTGAGCTCAATTTTTGAGCTCAAAATCAGGGCAAATTTTGGCCTTTCTAAAAACTCCCCCAAACCCTAAATTGATTTGCTTTTGAGCTTCACCAGAGCATGAGAGGAAGATCCCCATCAAAATCCCCCTCTATTGAGCCCTCTAACCTATCCAAACCAAGGCTGCTCCACCCTTTGATCGAACTTATACTTGGAGCCTTCACTAGAAGAAATAAATACATCCACAAGTTTCATCAACTCCACTGAAGCTTCCACAAGCACCCAATCGAGGTCTCATCGGGCAAAGTTCTAGCTCACTAACCCTAATTTTGGGCTCGGTTTGGGCCTTTTTTTGAATTCATAGCAATGTAACCATATAGATGTACTCGTCTTGAGAAGATGAAGGTCTAGGAACAAACCCGAAGCTATTTGGTTTAGTCTAGGCCGAGATCATAGGGTTTAAAGTTTGATGGTTCATGGGTTTTGGCTATCGAGGATGATGATGGAGAGCCATTTGATCCAGCGTGTATCGGATGGACGTATGAGATCAAGCCGGACAGAGCCTTCGTGTGTGAACCGCGGGACACGTGGCTGTTGAGTCTGATGGAGTCGCCGAACCAAAAAATGAATTGTGGCGCTTCAAAGAAGATGAGGATGACGCAATGCGTGATTGGAATAAATAAAAAATAAAGCTTTTTCTTAATTCAATAAATAACATATCTTTAAAAATTCATAAATGTTTATAGAAAATTCATAAAAATAAAAGAAAAATATCCCCTTGCTCAGTGAACAGAGGAGAATAATGTGGAATAAGAATAAAAATTAATTTTCAAATATATTATTTTTAATGAATTAAATACCCTCTATGGTATTTTAATTCTTCAATGCTTAAAATATTTCACCATGGCTTAAAATTTTGAGTGTTTATTCCCCATCACAAAAGGGGTGTTCTCTGATTTTTGTAAGGTCAGAGAGTATCTCTATGCTTTTAACCCTAATTTTCAAGTTAAGGTCACCATTTTGACTTATTTTAATTATATAAATCAAAACATCACTTGAAAATTATGAGAACAATTTTAGTAGGTTTCCTCTGGTTAGTGAAGTTTAAGTAAAATATTGTAATGCTTTAAATCATTTTGTGAATTTCTATACTTAATTAAATGCATGTACCTTGTATTAATTTATGTAAATTATACACTTATCAAAAATTGACAAAATCACTTTTCCACTGTCCATAAAATTCATGTTTATTCACTGTAAAAATATCAAAATTATTTGACTTATTTAAGACATTAAAATGGATTTTTAAGGAAGCCTTGCCTTTTTGTATAAAAACAATTATGTTAAATTAAATTTGCTTAGAAAAATTATGAAAATTGTTTCTTTGTGTTCTTTGTGATTAGGGCCATCTTATAAAAATAAAACCCATCTTTGTGAAAATATTTCATTTTTAAAATATATTTTGAATTAAAAATAATTAAAATATTCAAAATTTTCAAAAATACAAAAAATGTTTCAAAATGTGTGGAAATGTCCCCTGATCACTTAGAACTCGTTAGGACATTTTTCATGTTTTTTGTAAGTTAAAAATAAAATTTAAAGGCTTAAAAAATGAATTTTTCATGTTCTCCCACTAAAACAATTATAATAAATGAATTAAAAATCACAAAATTATAAGATTTGATTCTCTAGGTTTTTTGAACTCAAAGAAGTATATTAAAAATACAAAAATTATTTTTGTAATTAAAAATTTTATTTTCTATTTAATTAATCATTAAAATTGTTTAAAAATTAAATAATAATAATAATAATTTAATTCAAAAAATCATGAAATATTGCCTATGTGTTTCTCTGACCTTAGAAAACCTCTAATAATTCTTCTCATAAATAAAAAACTTTATTTTGGAAAGCTGAATAAATCAACTTTTGAAAATCCTATTTTCTAAATTTAAATAATAATCTAAATTAAATTAAAATTTTGAGAGGTCCTCATGTTCTCCTCTAAACATTATAATTACCTCATGGATATGTCACTCAAAACCCTCAAAGTCATTTGAGTTGTGTTTAGTGAGTTATGAGGTGAAGTGCCCTAAGGGTAAAGTGGTAATTTTAGACTTTGATGCCTTAATCAAAATTTAGGATTAACTAAGGTAAAATGGGTAATTTTAATTTTAATGAACATGTTTGGATGATTAAAACACAATTGGACTAAAAGGTAGAAACCCACTCACCACCTTTGCATAATGTCAACAAGATTATAAACCTCCTAATCTTCATGACTTGAAAGTCAATTAAAGTTCAAATGATTTTTAAGTGAGAGGCTTAAGTTAGAGAAGACAATAATTTATTTTTCTTAAGCCCGAAGTTGAGGATGATTTGATTTTATGATAAGAATACACATCACTTAAACCAAATTTTGGATGACCACCATTTCACCTATCTTGATTCTTAAAGGCTTGGTAGTGGCCTATGTTTAATATCTAAACTCAATTGATTGGATTTAGAAAATGATATGATTGGAAATTAACATCGACAAACACTACAAGCCTGACTTTAATTGTGGGCACCATGATCTTTAAATGACTTAAACTTGCCTGAAGGGCACTCACTCACATAACTCTTAAATGAAACATCAATTGACTAGCTAAGTATCCTATCATTGGGATAATCAAATTGTCAAGTTTCACTAAGCAATGGGGTAGTCACACTTCAACCTCAAATGATTAATGGAAAAATATGATAAGTTGAAAATGAACTCAAAATAATTCAAAAGAGCCTCAAAGTAGTTCTGGGTTATTCCCTCAACACTTTGAAATCTTCTAGATATTTTGAAGAGCAAATTGAACTTATCTTATTTTGTTCTAAATTTATCCATTAGGATCTTCCAAGGTCCAAAAAAATTATATCATGGGGTTTGGTAGCTAAACCTTCATCTACTCTTGCAATTTAAACTTCTTTGCAACATTATATACATGCCTTCCAAGTACTGACCTTTCAGGTGGTGGAACGAGAAGACTAGTCAGGTACACTTTTACAATTTGCAGTATCGTCTTTCTCTTATATTTTTCACATTGTATTTTTATACTTACAAAACTTNAACCAAGGGAAAATGAGTAATTTTGATCTTAATAAATATGATTGGATGATTGAAATACAATGGGGTTAAAAGGTAGAAACTCATTCACCACCATTACATAACATCAACAAAATCATAATCTCCCTAATTTTCATAACTTGGAAGTCAACTGAGATCAAACGATTCTTAATTGATGTTCTTAAGTCAGAAAGATGATAGTTTATTTTTCTTAAGCCCAAAATTGAGGATGGTTTGACTATTTGATATGGATATATATTACTGAAATCAAAATCTTGATAATCACCATTTCACCTATCTTGATTGTTAAAGGCTTCATAGTGACCCAGGCTCAATTTGTAAGCTCAACTGATTGGATTTAGAAAACAACATAATTGGCGACAAACACCTTTAAACACTACAAGCCTGACCTTAATTATGGGCACCACGATCTTGAATGAAATAAACTTGTCTTAGGAGCACACATGCACATAACGTTTAAATGAAACATCAATTAATTAATTGAGTACCATATCCTTGGGATAATTAAATTGTTATGTTTCACTGAGTAATGGGGTAACCACACACTAGCCTCTGGATGATTAATGGAACAATATAATAAGTTATAAACAAATTCAAAATAATTCAAGAGAGCCTCAAAGTAGTTTTGGGCTATTCCCTCAACACTTTGAAATCTTCTGGATATTTTGAAGAACAAATCGAACTTGTCATATTCTGTTCTAAAATCATCTAGGGTCTTCTAAGATTCAATAAAATCATAACTTGGTGTTTAGTAATCAAACCTTCATCTACTCTTGCAATTTGAATTTCTTGCAACATTATATACATGCCTTGCAAGTACTTACATTTCAGGTGGTGGAACGAGAAGACTTGTTAGGTACGCTTTTACAATTTACAATATCTTCTTTTCTTATACTTTCCACACTGTATTTTTATACTTACAAAATTTGCATGTTAAACAACGATGTCACTCTGCATGAAAACCAAAACTGCTAGGATAACAGTAAAACCAAAATCAAAACTAAAATCAATCAAGATAAAATTCACTACCACAACATTCAAAATATAAGACAACTCAAAATTTAATCACAAACATCAAAAAAACCACAATTACAACTAAATTAAGATTTCTCTATCGGATGATCGGGAATCCCTCGGAGAAGGCAATCTACGGTTGCTAACGAGACTTCCCACAGTCTAAATGAAAGTATGGGACTCATTAAGTTAAGTTTAGTAAATTCATTCGGACTAAGTGAATCCGATAGAAAATAGTGGTACCAGAATGAGGGAACCGTAGGATCCTAACCGGTGTCACTCTAATCAACGATAATATGCCCCATAATGTTTAAATGATCATATCCATAGGGAAATCTTACTTGACATCATGACCTGACTCACTAGAAAACCTAAACTCGTCACGACAAGGAGTTTGGAGCTAGCATGGTGGGCAGCACGGCCATCTTTAATAGTAAAACTTGTCTACATCAGCTAAATCATTCTTCCCTTAGAATTAAACAACGAGTCATAGGATTTCTACGTTGTTTGCTTATGCAACATAAACACTCAACTTATCTTTAGGCCTTTGTATAGCTCTGTTGTACATCTAAGCCCAACTCGTCGTAGGATGTCGAGGTTGTCGTTCGTCACGACATAAATCCTCACATCTTTCAAGTCATTTGTGTTATTATTTCACACAAATATAAGCCCTAAACAAATAAAATTTGCAGGATCAAACGCTTAAATAATTTCTCCTCAAAATTGAAGCCAAAGAATATGATAGATTGGGAAGTCACCGAGGTTCTCCTCTGGATCTGTGACATTCCCTAATTATTCCTTCTTTGGATTCTACAATAAATGTTCCAAACTTGAAACAATCTCATTTCACACTTCTTTGTCTGATCTCGTTGAAAATTATTATCTTTTTGATCTATTTGAAGATAATATTCCCTGATTTTTATTGAGAGTTTTCTAAATTAACTTCAGTCATNATATACATATACATATCTATGCATATATACATATATATATAGATATATATATATATACATACATACATATATATATAGATATACATATAGATATGTATACATATATGTATACATATACATATAGATATGTATACATATATGTATAGATATACATATAGATATGTATACATATATGTTTACATATACATATAGATATCTATGCATATATACATATACATATAGATATCTATGCATATATACATATACATATAGATATCTATGCATATATACATATACATATAGATATCTATGCATATATTCATATCTGCATATATATCTATACATGAATATATACATATCTGCATATATATCTATACATGCATATATACATAACTGCATATATATCTATACATGCATATATATCTATGTAGATATATATCTATACATGCATATATATCTATGTAGATATATATCTTTACATGCATATATATCTATGTAGATATTTATACATACATGCATATATATCTATGTAGATATATATACATACATGCATATATATATTTATACATGCATATATATCTATATATATCTATACATACATGCATATATATCTATATATATCTATACATACATGCATATATATCTATATATATCTATATATATCTATATATATCTATACATACATGCATATATATCTATATATATCTATACATACGTGCATATATATATGTATATCTATCTATACATACATGCATATATATATATATAAATATGTAAATTAAATGTCTTTTTGAAGTGGCCGCCGGGATTTCGATTCTGGAGGCTGACAGCTTCCAACGGGCAACTCCTCAACTTTTTAGTGTTGATAAAGGATTTGTGAAGAAATATCTCTATCACATGTGGCTTGAGGAGTTGAGTGGTGCAGGAGATGGTGTGGGATCTGTTGCGTGAACAAGAGATCCCATCATTTGTTGCGCATGAGAGTTAGGGCGTCGGTCGAAGACGGCTCACGAGGTCTTACATGGTCGTAGCTCGAGGAGGGTAGAGGAGCAGGAAATAAGGATCGCTTATGGGGCTAGGCTGCGTGTGCGATTGGGATAAGGGAGAGAGGAGAAAGGTAATATATAATAATAATAATAGTACTAATAATATTATTATTATTACTCAAAGCTCCATTTCTTGCATTTTCTCCCGGACATGAAATTGTTGTGAAACTAACATCCCCCACAGTAAAATCAACATTCTGGACATGCCGACGTAGTTCGTTTCATCATCTGAGGTCGTTTAGGTAATCTCATCGACGACCGAGTCAAAAATGCGTCAAATTCAATTCTCATCAGAATTTGTTTTCGTGCTCCATTGATTCATCAAGATGGTGTATATATCCATCATAAGAGGTTTATAAATGATTTGGAATGATTTTTAATTGATTTGGGAGTTCAATTTGGTGGTATTTGAACATCTGGTCAAATTTAGGGATTTTGGGTTAGACTTGNTATAAATGATTTGGAATGATTTTTAATTGATTTGGGAGTTCAATTTGGTGGTATTTGAACATCTGGTCAAATTTAGGGATTTTGGGTTAGACTTGATTTAGGTTAGGATAGAGTTAGGTTATTGCCCAATTGGTGGTTTAATTTGATATGTGTGATTTTCATGAAGTGTTTTGGATAAAAATTGAGTGGAAATTTTGGAGTTATGACATTTGGAAACATGGCTAATTAGGGCAAAATTGGGGGTTTTGGATTTAGGCTAAAATTGGGCTCAAAGTATGGGTTAATTGGGTTGAGATTTGGTCTGAATAGAGTTTGATCATGATAAATTTGAGTTTAAAATTGAAATTTGAGAAAATTGGGATCAAATTGATGGACATTTGAGATGAATTGAGGTAAATGGGCATTTAAGGACAATTTGGGGCTTTTGGTCAAAATGGGTCAAATATGCCAAATTGAGCTCAATGAAGTGTTTAAAATTGATTTTTGGGATATTTGAAGTGATTTTGAGGGTTTTGGGAAAGTTTGGGCCACCAAGGGAATTTTGTAATTTTGGCAAACTTGGGAGTGTTTTGGTAATTTAGGAAATTTTGAGATGTTCAAGGTAATTTAGGTAGTTAAAAATGGTTTGAAATGCTTTTTGAACAAATTTGGGTAATTTGGGTGAAATTGGGATTTTTTGTCAAAATTAGGGTGTGAGGGTGTTTTGGTAAACTAAGTAAATTAAAGACTGAGTTAGGTATTTTGGTGAAATTGAGGTACCAACCACCTTATTTGAGCTATGAATTAATGGAATCTCCATTTGGGTCCTCTATGTACTGGTCTTATCTAAACCCTAGCCTAGGGCTAATGGGTCGAGGGGACCATCTAAGGATTAAAGTCAACAAGCTTTGGGTTTAAGATTGTGAGTGGGGTGAAAGTGTGTAAAAGTGTGTGCACTAGCTCAAGACCACACCTAGAGGGATGACCTTAAGGCCAAAAAATCCTATGCGGACTTTCCTTGAGCTCCCCCATATTAGCCCCACCTATTAGGCGTTGGAGGTTAGGACCAATATACGAAACTTCCAAGTTGAGTAAGGAAGAGTTTAGAGTTTCTAATGGTGAAGGTTTTTTTTAGTTCTCTAGGAATAGTCAACAAGAAAGTCTTATACCTAAACCCTAGGCTACTAAAGAGGAGAAAGCTAGACCTCAACCAAAAGCGAGGTCAACAGACACCTATAGGAATGTCCCCATATAGATTAATTTTTTGGAAGAG
>NEWO01000252.1:799494-820993 GCA_003013225.1 Phalaenopsis aphrodite | reverse complement strand
AAGCGATGTCCACCATCATTTCTGGTGTAGGTAGTGGAAAATCGTCTTTTGGACATGCCTTGTTCAAATCTCTGAATTCGACACAAACGCGGATCTGTCCATTTTTCTTTTTAACTGGTACAATATTAGCTAACCATGTGGGGTACTGCTCTTCTTTAATAAAGTTGGCGTTTATCAACTTTTTCACTTCGGAGATGACTTGTTGTTCTATTTCGAGGCGCATTCTCTTGGGAGCCTGTTTTACTGAGGTTATATTCTTGTCCACCCCAACTTTATGGGCTACAACCTCTACTGATGGTCCTAGCATTTCATCGTAGCTCCATGTGAAGCAATCTTTGAATTCTGTTAATAGTTTGACCAATTTTGCAGTTCTTCATCATCAAGTAGAGAACTTATAAATAAAGGTCGGGGTCATTCTTTAGTCGCGAGGTTAATCTCTTTCAATTCATCGATAGTAGATTTAACTTCCTCCTCAAATTCTGGTGGAGCATCTTCTATTGGTTGATCAGTAGAGTCATCCTCCACATCGAGGCAATCCTCTTCTGCTTACTAGTAACAAGCATGCAAAATTCAGAATCATCGACTGGTCCAACTGTACCAAATCCGAGACCTTCTTTTGAATTGGGAGTTTGACTTTTAGCATTCCATAGTATTTCAAAAAGTTGAAATTTATCATTTGGCATTTGTTTTGATAAGTGTTTCTATTAAATTAACTTTTGAACACAAGGCGAGAAGTAACCAAAAAGCAATTCCATTAATTCATTAGAATCAACATCCAAATTTACATGTTTTTCAAGCTCAGTAGAGGTAGAAGCATGGTAAAATTTGATCGGCTTTGAACCAACACTACAAACTTCCTTGAACTCTAAACTCTCAACCTTTTGAGGGAGAATTGGAGTAAGGATCATAGTATTCACATAGTGGTTTATCCGATCATACATTGTTTCATATTCATTCTTTTCTGTATCTTCTAGGGATATCTCGGACCAAGGTTTCTTCTGCTTTGTCATCATTATTTAATCTTCAGAACTTTCTTCATCACCAATGTTGATAGTGTGCCTAGTCCGTTAAACAATTAAATTGATCTTTCCTCATCCGCATCCCCGGCCTCGACCTCGGGTGCGTGAACTAGAAGAACCTCCACCAACTCGTTGTAAGGGAGTGGTAGAAGGTTGTTGAAGCGGAGTTATCTGGCCTCTTTTTTGTGATTCTTATAAATCTTCATTTTTGTTTGTCCAAATCTCATGCGAGAAGACAGTCTTCTTTCGAGGCGCGTAGTAGGCAGCATCTTCATGGATACCAACATCATGCACTGAAAATGGTTGTAGATCTCCCTTGATGTAATTTTCTTGACCATCTTTGCAGTATTTAATGCACTGGTGTAGGAATGATGGAACCATATTGTGCTCATGTATCCATGGTCGGCCCAATAGAGCATTAAAAGAGGTCTCGGCGTCGATGATATAAAATTTAACGGTTGTTACGAGTTCTCCAACCTTCATAAGTAATGTAATTGATCCAAGAGCTCTTTTTCCCTTTTAGTTGAATCCTCTTAACATCATCTTATTGGTCGTAAGCTCTTGAGCCTCAATATCTAAATAAGCCAATGTCTGTAGACTCATCAAGTTAAGAGATGCCCCAGAATGCACTAAAACTCTAGATAACACAAATCTGCCGATGTCGACAGAGATGTAGAGTTGATGGTTGTGGTCGGCGGTACCAAGCAGCAAGTCTTCATTTATGAAGGTTACCCTTGACTGTTCTCTCAACGAGCAAACTTCATCTGAGGATGAGCTAGACAACTGAGCTAAGAAAATTTTTCGATCAAGCAATGCTGTAACCAGAGATTCTCTCATCTCCTTTGACAGGATCAGAGTGTCGTAGATGCTTAGTCGGGCAGGAAAATTCCTAAGATGAGCTAGCACGTTGCAGTCTACTTTGCATGATCCTCCAATTTTATCTTGATTATGTGTTTCTTCTACTGGCGGAGGTGGGGGTATCTCTTCTCAAGTTATTATCTGTTTTCCTTTGTCTATTTGAGTTGTTCTTGGTGGTAACACATTTCCGCTTCTTAAGTTGACTTCTGTGATTTATTCTTCTTGAGATATCATTATTGAATCTTTTGGTGTCTCTTCCTCTTCGTCAAAAAGATCTAAGTTGATGGCGAGTGGTGTACCATGATGCTCAAGAATTGGCTCTTCGTTATCAGTGCTGTCGAAAGCGATATCATTGAGTTCTTCTTTGGCCTTGACAATGAGTTCATCAGACTCAAGTACGATTTGAGGATCATTTTAGGGATCGAGATCGCATCTAGATCGGTCATAATCAGTTACGTTATTACCATATATAGTTAAAACGTAGCTGAAATTATAATCATTATATTCATAAGACCTTAGAGGGACAAAAAGATAATCATACAAAGTCAAGGGTTCCAGGATTTTCTTTCCCAAATCCGAGATAACCAGTCTAGTAGAGGCAACCCCTATCCTACCCCCCGTGCTATCAATCTTGGCAGTGACACGTTTCTTTTTCTTGTTCTTTATCCTTGACGATGACGGATTTTCTGGCGAAACCTTCGTCTCGGGCTCCGTATGCTGCGGACTCTGAATGGAGGCTTGTTTTGATGCAGACTGTATCTTGTTCAGTATCTTCTTGGATGATTTGCTCCAGACCTCATTCCATTCATCTCTAGTGTTCGTAGAAGCTTGTTTCGATGAATCCTGTATTTGATTAAGGACCCTATTGAGTTCATCCCAAGTTGTACTCCATCCATCTTTTCCAGTATACAGATTGATCGAAGAGATTGACTCAGCTGAAACCATGTTTATGGAACCTTTTTCAAGCTCTCTCAAATACTCCTTTGGGATTGTTATATTCTCATCCTTGAGGTTCTTCTCGAGCCAGTCTTTAATGATGAAAACTTTTCTATAGTGTGCCCAAGCAACCAGTGGTATGAGCAATAATTTGGTTCATTCTTCTTATCCACCTCTTCGGGTTTATTTGGATCAGGTAGTTTGAATTCTGGTTTCTTCATCAAGCTTTTGGATATTTTAGGTACAGCTTCATCCTTGAAGGAATACACAACTTTCTGTCACTCTAATAGGGGTATTCTTTTACCCGCTATTCGAGGTGATCCCTCTTGAGACGGTTGTTGGTTGGATTAACTGCTCTGTTTCTGAGAGTACTGTGTTGAAGACTGACAATGCTCTTCTGCACATATCTTTATCGGCAGCTTTCCTTCGTCGGCAGTTGCGACTACTCATGATTTCTTTCGAACACTCTGGTCACCTTAGATTTTTCATGCGGCTCCATGTGCTTCATTTCTTCTTGAAGACTGCTGGCTTTACTGAGTAGCTTCTCAAAGGATTTGATGGTGAGTCCCTTAAGCATGAAAACTACTGGCCCATGAATGCTTTTGAGTACAATCTCAATCGCTTGATGTTCCTGTAGCTGAGGTTCACATTTCATGCTAAGGTTTCTCCACCTAAAAATATAGTCTGCCAAGGTTTCATTGGGCTTCTGCTTCTCCATCATGAGCTCTCCTATAGACACGTGATGTTGTGCCCCAGCAAATTTTTTCACAAATAACTATTCCAACTCAGAAAATGTTTTAACTGCCCCATTAGGTAGGTCAGCATACCAGTCAAAAGCAATCCCTGACAAGCTGTTGACAAACTGCTGGCAGAGTAGAGCTTCGTTATTCCTCGTGTTGCCACAACTGGCTTGGAAATGTTCTATCTGTTGTATGGGATTTCCAGTCATGTCGAATATCTTGAAGTTTGGGGCCATAAAACCCTTGGGGAAAGGGACGACATCAAACTCCTCCGGGTAAGGTCTACTCTTTAAAATTGATGCACCGCCCTTGGATAGGGCTAAGGCATCCCGTACATGTTCAACCATTTCCTTAAACTTCTTTTCTAGCATGGCACCTAACAAAGAATATTTCTTTGGTTATTTATCTTTGTCTGCCAAAGTAGCCTCCCTTCTTCCATCTGTGATGTGTATGATTTCTGGCTGATTAATCTCTAGAGAAGCCAATCTTGATGCTTGTGGTTGCCCCTGAATGGTGGCCATGGCGGCCATAGCTACAGTCATCTCTTCTATTCTTTTCTCCAGTCGACTGACTTCTTCATCCCTTAGGAGGATAACCCTACGCAGCCCATCTACGGCGTTATCTTCGATGTGGGGTTCAGGCTTACGCGCAGATGCGGTAGCTCTGGTTTCGATTACATGGGCATCCATGAAATCCTCCTCCAAGTAATCACCGTAATCAAAATCTTCATTGTCACTATTGACGGAAACTCCGTGCTCTCGAGCTAACTCAGAAATCTCAATCCTGAGTTTCTCAACTTTTTCCTCAATTATCGATTCCTTGATTGCTTTAAGATATGGAGGACCTTAATGGACATCCTCTATTTGTTCTTTCATCTCGCTAGCTATTGTCACGATGATGTCAGATATTTCAGGCACTGGTTTTGCTTCCTGTCTTACAGGCTCACTAAACTGTATTGATGCAGCGACCTTAGGTACCCATACCCTTTTCTTCTTCGATGATGATGTCTCAGGATGAGATGTCTTAGTAGATACATTGATATGTCGAGGGAAGGTATGCTCCCCATGGTGTAAACCGGCTGCAGTGTTAGGTAATCATCTTGATTTTCTTTCCGAGATTACAAGAATGATGGGTAAGATTTTTGGACCCAGTCTCAACTTAATCGGTCGACGACTTGCGGTCCTGGTGGTGGTATGATCGGTGGTGACTATAGTAGTATCAATTCGGTTTCCTAAATGGAACCCGATGGAAATACGGGTAGGTGACTTTTTAGTCGACTTGTGAGACTTTCTAATGGACTTAACATCCTTGAAAATTTCTTTTTTCATACGAGGGGAAATTGCATGTCCCACTCATTTAAGTAACTCACTAACAAAACATCCTTCTTTAGTAGCAAGCCTTCTGAAAACTGCACTAACTCGAGTGATGGGAATGAATTTCTTTCCCTCCTCACTGTATCCACGGAGTGATGGTAATGCGGCAGCAATCTTTCGGATACTCTCATATCCATCAATATCTGTCCAAGGATGGAATCTACTCCCTCGTAGGAGTGGATAAAGTTCTGGTAACACCTCTTCAGTTCGATGAGGCTCCTTCTCAATGGATGTGTTCTCAAGAGTCTGGGCTTTGATGGCCCTTCGAACTCTTCTATTGCGGTTCCTCGTTTAAGTTCAGGTCATCGGTACAGTCCTTGAGCTCGACCCAATTTCAAACACGGGTGGTGGGAAAGTTAATCCTTCAGTCAGACCTTCAACGACCATCACTTCTTTCCCCATAGTAGCAACGGGGATAACAGGTTTGACGGGTGTCGTGACAGTAGTAGCTTTAGCCTTCTTGCAGGTATGGAAGTCCTGAAGGTAGTTCAAACTAAATTCTGCAGACGGTTGTTGCAATTCTGGAGCAGCAATCGTCATTACCACAAAATGGGGCTTTCCCAAGGATGAGCTTGAGATCTTCAAATCCAACTTCAAAATCGATGGTGGGAGCAACGTTACGGGCGCTGCGGTCCATTGGCGGATTGCAGGCAAAGGTCATCGTTGGGTAGGCCATTGTAGCGGGCTTTAAAACAGAAAGTTTTAGGGTTAGCTATATGGCCAAAAACCTCGTAATCTTTAGCGCAAGAACTGAAAATGGAGGTTAATTTGTAGACCGGGGGGTCTTAATTTATGGGTATTTTTTAACATCTTTGTTTAAAAAGGTGTAAAATTTAATTAATATAAGAAAATTTCAAAGTGTTCGCAACACAACATGATTTGGTTTGATTTGCGAAATAGCAAATCAAATTTGGAAAGGAGATGTGAAGAAATTTTAGGACCCAGTACGAGACCCAATTAGTGAAAAAGAATGCCCAAGTGGAATTAGTCCACCGACACACCTATTGTGAATTTGACCCCATATAAAAATTTAAAGAGTTCTTAATGGCCTTCTGAACCTCTCTATTCAAAGACAGTTAAACAGCTAGTCCTGAAGTCCAAGGAGTTGGTTGTACTTTCCCAAGACAGAAATGGGTAAAGTATGTCAACGGAAGAAGGTTAATTTGGTCCAAGGGGGACATGAACACAATACCAATGTGTGAAAATAATATTTCTTGATTTGTATGGAGAGAAAAGCACATCCCCAGCGAAGTCGCCAGAAGCTGTCGGCGTTATTTTGGGGTTGGAGGGGAGTTGCCCGTAAGAAGGTGTCGGTCACCGGAATCGAAATCCCGTCGCCTGCTTCGGAAGGACGTTGAAGTATGAAATGAAACTGACCCCATATTTCTCATAGTTTAAAATGAAAGAGCATTGTACCTCAAATCCTGTATCTATTCCGAAGGATAAACACAAGTCTAGGGGATGAGGCTCGATCAAATAAACTAAGGAAAGTATAACGTTCGTTTGGTCTGTTAAACCTTTGTATTTGCTGACAAGTTCCCCTATTTAATATAAAGGATTAAATAGGGTTTATATTAATCTGGGTTCGGACATGCTTCCTATAAGGGCAAGCCCCTATAGTTAATTACATCTTAAATTACCAAAGTCACATAAGAAGACTCTCGATAAAAATCAGGAAATATTATCTTTAAGGAATTTCAAAGAGTAGGACTCTTCAATGAGATCAGACGTAGAGGTGTGAAAGAGAATGGTTTAAATATGTAACATTTTATTGTAGAATCCAAAGGAGGAAGAAGTAGAGGATGTCATGGATCCAGAGGGAACCCCAGTGACTTCCCAAGCTATCCTAATGTTTGGCTTCAGTTTTGAGGAGAAATATTTAGGTATTTCATCCTGCCAATTTTATTAGTTAGGACTTACATACGTGTGAAACGATCACGCAAATAGCCTGGAAGATTTGAGGATTTAGGTCGTAACAAACGACAACCTTGAAATCCTAAGATGAGTTAGGGTTTATATTATATAACAGGGTTATACAAAGGCCTAAAGATAAGGTGAGGATTTATGTTGCATAAGCAAGCAACCTCGAAGTCCTCAGGCTTTGTTGTTTAAGTCTAATGAAGGAAGATTGGTTTAGCTGGGGAAAACAGGTTTTGATGTTGAAGATGACCGTGCTTCCCCCCATACTAGTCCCAAGCTCCTTGCCGCAACGAGTTCGAGTTATCTAGTGTATCAAGTTATAATGTCAAATCAGGCGGCCCTATGGTTGAAGTTCTTTAAATTTTATGAGGGCATATTAAAGTTGATTAGAGAGACACCGGTTAGGACCCTATAGCTCCCTCGTTCCAGCATCATTATTTTCTATTTGATTCACTTAGTCCAAATGAACTTACAAAAATTAACTTAATGAGTTCCATAATTTCATTTAGACCGTGGGAAGCCTCGTTAGCACTGTAGGTTTCCTCCTCCGAGTGATTCTCAATCATCCGATAGAGACATCTTAATTTAGTTGAAGTTGTGGTTTTGTGTGATGTTTGTGATTAAATATTGAGTTGTTTTATATCTTTAATGTTGTGGTAGTGAGTTTTATCTTGGTTGATTTTAATTTTGGTTTTGATTTATGGTTATGGTTAACATGCAAGTTTATGTAGGTAAATGCAAGCATGAAACATGTAAGGAAAAGGCAGAAGAAAGACGGTGCTATAAACTGTAAAAGCGTACCTGGCGAGTCTTCTCGTTCCACCACCTGAAACTTAAAAATGCATGTGAGGGCATTTATGAAGAGCAGGAAAAGTAGAGTTCTGATAATTTTCCTAACCCTATGTCATATCTTGGTGGGCCCTTAGAAGTTTAATTAAGGATGACTTTATCAAGCAAGATATATTAAGTTTAGTAGATCTCCGAGATGTCCAAGAGATCTAGAGAAAGAAGCAGATCCATGCTACATTCTCGCTGCCAGGTGGAAAACCTCGAGTTCTTTTTAAACTTATTATGTTGCTTAATAATTGATCCTATAAATACCCTTAATGCTCAGTGAACATTGAAGTCTCAATTATCCTTAAGAAAGTGGTAATTGTCATTCATCATTTAACTTGAAAATTATGTGAGTGAATTCCCTTGAAGGGGAAGTTAGTGTAATTTGAACACTTAGCCAAATTTTTAATCCTGATTGGGCTTAGTGGTGTTTCAAGGATGTTTGATTTAATTATGTTTATTTCTCTAATCCTCATTTAGTCAATTTTGATTTAGCCCAAGTCACCACTAAGCCCTTAAGGTCTAGTGAGTGTCTTAATTAGTTTTGAAAAGGGTTAAACCTTAAGTGGTCATGATTCATGATTTGGATTTTATTTGAGAATCAAAATAGGGGTATTAAATTGATTAATTATTAACTTCAACAGTCTTACCCCTAAGTCCAAGATCTTTTAATTTTAATAAACTTCCAAATTTTTTATGATTTAAAAATTTATTAACTTAATTAAGAAAGTGGGATTGGTTTCTACCAAATGACCACTTGTGTTTCATGTATCAAATAAATTGATTAAGATTAGAGCTTACCCACCCCTCCTTGACTTAAGCCTAAATGTTAATTAAGGCTAAATTTCCAAACTTACACATTTGCCCCTAAGGGTCTAACACCTCATAATTTGTCAAATTCAATTCAAATGACTTTGAAATTTTTATTGTACCTCATTCATGGGTCAGTTGAGACATAAGAGGAGCAAATGTGATTTTTCAAAATTTAATTTAATTTATTTTTTTATTTTAATGGAAAAATAGGATTTTTCAAAGAAAATTCTTAAGTTGACCAAGGTAAATTCTAATCCCTTGAAATTTTTACTGGAGGTAGACCTAGACTAAGTAAACCTTTGAACCAAATTTAATGATTTTTTGAATTCTTTGTTATTTATTAGAATTACTTCAAATTGTGGGTTATTAAAATAAAAATAAAATATTTTTGGTGGTGAAAATTAAGTTTTGTATTTTTTAAATTCTCCCAAAGGTTAGAGGACTCAGAAAAACAAATTTTATAATTATTTGACATTTCTTTGATTTTTTGGAATTATTTTAGTGAAAACTCATTTTTAGCCTTTAAAAATTCTTTTTAAGCTTTGAAATTCAGTATCTTTATTTAGAAAATCAGGAAAAATTTTGTAATTGTTCCTAAGTGATAAGAAAGCAATTTAGAACATTTTCATGAGTTTATTATTTTTGAGGTTTTTATTAATTTTTAATTATTTAAATATTTAAAATAGGCTAAAAATCAAGTTTTTTATTTTAAATATAATTTTATTTTTATAAAATATCCTTGATCACAAAGAACTCAAAAAACTAAGTTTTATAATCTTTTGAGCTTTATTTTGATTTCTTAAATCTCATTTAAATGTCAAAAGTGTTATTTATCTTTAGAAATCAACTTAAGTTGTCAAATGAACTCAAAATATTTTGAAATTTTTATGATGAGTTCTCTGGATCATAAACCACAGTGGAGATAAAAAATCAAGTCATTTAAATGTTTATATTTTCCAAAATTATTTATCTTAGTGATTTGGTGTTTGTAAAATTTAAAGGTATTTTAAATGAATTGACCCATGAAATTATTTCCAAAGGTTTCTCTAGTCATGGTGAACTTCCAAAATTTGCTTAGGATCTTCTTATCAATATACTAATTTCCAACATTATTTTAAATAAATAATGTGGAATTAATTGAAAAATATGGATCTCTATATATGAACCTCCTCTGACTTTGGGAAAAATCAGAGGATATCTCCCTTGACAGAGGCTACAACATGCCAAAATTTCAAGCCAAAGGGATGTCCCAATATGCATGGAAAATCAAATGATTCAAAACAGTGTTTAATTAATTAAAAATAAAATATGCATAAAATAGTCTTGAAAATTATATCACATTGTTTTGCTTTGTTCACTGAGCAAGATGGTATTTTTATTTTATTTTTGTGATTTTTCTACACAAAGTTATGAATTTACTAAGTTAAGGGTATTTAAATAAATAAGAGAAAGCCCTATTTATCTATTTAAACCGCGCGTGCTGACTAGATGCTAGGCAGCTCCGGAGGCATGCGTGGCGCGCTCTGGTTGGACGCCGCCATCCACGTAGTTGCTGACTCCGCCTGCGGTTTATGTCCCGGAGCACTGTCCGACTCGATATCCTCCATCCGTTTGATACACGCTTGATCAAACGGCTCCCCGTCATCGTCCCCGATAGAATGATCACGTGACCGTCCACACTAAAACCCTAAGATCTCAACCTAGACTCAACCAAATCACCTCGGGTTTGATCCTATGGACTAGTCTAAGTGAGATGAACATATCCATATGGTAATCATGCAATTAAATTAAGCCTAATTAAATGGAGAATCGAAATAGGCTCGGGATGAGGTGAGGTTTTATACCTTTGCTCTGAGAAGTGAAGCTTCGATCAGAGGGGGTTGACATGTTCGTTGGGGTCTAAGGGGGCTAGGGATTGAGTCCCTAGTCTTGGTGTAAGGCCTAAGTAGAAATTCAATCACGACTGGATATGGGTGTTGGTCTAGAGCTATGGTAGAGGCTCTGTGGGAGAAGGATTTTATATGGTTTTGGCTTCTTTCAGTGTTGTGAAGGTGTGGGTGAAGTTAATTTGAGTTTGGTGGACTGTGGAGGTGTGTTGGGTTTTGTCCTGGTTTCCAGCAAGGTTTCAAGCTCAAAATTGAGCCCTGGAAATGGGAATTGGCGAGGGAAAATGGTCGGAATGCACTGAGGGGATCGTAGATAAGCTCTGTATGAAGTTTGGAGAGGCCTCTCTAGGAAAATTTTAGCACACCTCCCATGGCCGTGGGTGGTGAGTTTTTATAAAAATTGTCATGGGGTGGCTCTCAGGGCACAAGTTTGGGTGCATTGTGGTGCTTAGGTGGAGAGCAGAGGAGCTCTTCAATTTGATTTGAATGAGTCGGCCTCTAGGTTTGATTTGGGTGAGGTTCCATGGGAGTGGCTCTTGGTTTTGAGCTTTTCCAGCCACTAGGTTGGCTAGGTAGCCAGGGGGAGGAGGCTAGGAGCTCAGGGAACCTACAGGAATCCATCACAACAATTTAATGCAAATGAGCTTTGATTTGGAAAAGATATCTTAAGCATGTGCATTTTTGGAAACAATATCCATTAATTTGGGGGAACTTTGGTCCATGGCTTGATTTAGGTGGCTTCATGGTGTTTGGACTTGTCACTAAGTCCAACTAATAGCTGGGGTGGAGTTAATTTGGTGACTTTAGGGTGGTTATGTCACATTTAGTGCATGGTTCCAAGTGGGTGCAAATGACCAAAACTTGGGTTTGAGCTAGGTTATCAATGTCAATTGGCCTAAATAAATATTGCATTTGGTGTAGATAATCATAAGGAACAACTTTGGTGAAGAATGGAAGTGGTTTTGAGCTCAATTGAAGGATCAATTTGAGGGAATTTTGAACCTTAATCAATTTTGTTATGTTAGGCTAGGCTTGGGTCTAGCTTGGGTTAGCCTTGGGATAAGTCCAAATTGATTTTTGTAAATGGTCAACAGGGACCTCATGAAGAGTTTTCAACGTGAATTGGATGCCAATTTGGAGGTTAAGGCAATCAATTTGGTGAAATTTTGGGACTTAGCTAATTTGGGGCTAAATTTGGGAATCTTGGATTTAGGGCAAAATCAAATGGATTTGAGGCTTCACCAAAGTCAATTGATGGTTGATTTTGATGTATAGGAATGTTATCAAGATTTTTAAACATTAATTAGGGCCAATTGACTAGGCTCTGGGCTTAATTTGGTGAGATTAGGTCATATGGTAAAAATTGGGGCTTTAACCTAACTCAAAATTGGGTTGAAATCATGAACCAATTGAGCTTGTATTTAGTTTAAGTTTGTTAGATCAAAAGTTAATTTTAGTTTAAGATTGAAATTGAGGTCAAATTGATGGACATTTGAATTGGATTTGGGGAAATTTGGGACTTTAAAGGAAATTTTGGGGGTTTCGGTTAAAGATGGTCAAATTGGCCAAATTGTGTCATGTGGTAGCTAAAAGAAAAGAAATTAGGAATATTTGGGATTTTTTGGGATTTTCTGGGAATTTTTGGAATTTTTGGAATTTTGGGTCCAAGAGGGGTATTTTGGTAATTTGGGGGTGGTTTAGGGGTAGAAGGCCAAGATGGGTATTTTGGTTTGAGGTACCAATCATCACCAACAAGCCATGGACCAATGGAAACCCCATTTTGGGTCCTCTACATCGTGGTCTTAGCCAAACCATAGCCCTAGGGCTAGTATGTTTAGGGGACCATCTACATGAGTATCCCAAAAGATCAAGGGATCTAGGCTAGAAATTTGAGTTTAGGGTTGTGAGTGAATGTAGGTGTATATGAGCGTAGTGAGTGTAGTGAGTGCCTTAGCTCCAGACCAACACCCAGGGTTAACCTTAAGGTTCAATAGTCCTAAGGGTGACTCATCTTGAGTTTCCCCCATAGTGATCCCACCTACCAAATGCTAGAGGTTAGGCCCAATATGTGGAACTTCAAGTTGAGTAAATAAGAGGGTAGAATTTCTAATGGTGAGGGTTCCATGTCTAGATTTTAAGAATAGTCAATAGGAAAATCCTATGGCTAGACCTTTGGCTACTAAAAGGGAAAAACTAAACCTCAACCAAAAGTGAGGTCAACAGGGACCTAGGATGAGCCAATCCCCTAACATTCCAAAAAAGGAGGTTAATCATTGATCACTTTTCCTCTCCTCTTTGTTCTAGGAAGAGATTCTAAACTTTTGGACATGAATTCTCCAGAAGTAACAACATTTTGCTTCAGCTCATGCAACAACTTCTTTTTCTTTTTGGATTGACCGATCTGCCATTCTTTCTCTAGGTCTAAGTTCAAATGTTGAACCACATTATCTTTCACAACATTGGTAATATTGGATTGCAGTACAAGAATATCAGTGTGATCCTTATTTGAAAGAGTCAAAACTAAGTCTTTTGGCAAAACAACTGATCCCAATTCAGAATACACTCTAGTAGGTGCTTCACAAGGAGAAAAGGGAACCTCAATAAGGGTAAGGAGGGGGGCAAAGGGATCATGTAGTAGAAGGTTTAGAGGAGACTTCAGCAGGAAGGACAACACCCGCTAAGGGGATAAAAGACTCAGCATGAGGAATGAGATCCATAGGTTGGGAAGGGGCAAGAATGGGGAGGGGGCGGCAAATCAGAGGTTCTATCTAGAGGAGCATCAGATAGGAATTCCACTAAGGGTGGGCAATCAAAAGTAGGAGTAATTGATCTAGGTATGGAAACATTTTTCAGGATTTTGGGCCAAGTTTCTGGTGGGAGAAGATGGGCCCATCTGTGGTGAGGTAAGTTGTTGTTTAGTGAAAGGTGAATGTCCAGGGATTGAACTCTTTTTCTTGGGATGTAGTTTGAAACATCTGTTGTCAGTGTGCCCAAACATCTTGCAATTATGACAATAATATGCCCGTTGCTCCATAACAATTTTCTGCCAATAGCCATTGTTAGCAGTGCCCAACCATATTTCATCAATTTCAGGTTGAGTGATATCCCTTTCCACCAGGATTCTAGCCACAAAAGGTCTGGAGAGGTTAAATGTGGGAGCATCAAGCTTCATGGGTCTTCCAAGGGCAGTGCCAATAATAAAAAGAACTTAGTGGTTGAAAAAATGAAGCTTCAATCCAGGTAGTTTAACCAAACAGGAACTATTGGGGGTTCCTTTGAAGGATCAAAATCAATAGTCCATTTAAGCAGTTTCATAGAGATACCATCCAAAAAGATAGCTTGTTTAGCAAAACGCCTTGCATAATCCTCTTCCTTTACTAAATGAATCATTATATGCCTTCCATCCATCAGTCCAACTTTCCAAGCACCAACAAACTTTAAATCATCAAAATACTTCCTTATTTCATCCATTTTTGGATGACTGAACTGAAATTTACCTACCAGGGTGAATTTTTGAGCCTCTGCTAAAGAGCAGATTTCCTGATCAGAGAAAATCGCAGCCACCTTGCCTCCTTTTCTGCATAAAGATTTCACAAAGGGGCAATCTCCTTTACCAAAAGCAGCATCATGGTAAGCTTGTGGAAACACAAGATTCTCAACATTCTCTAAAGTTTCAAAACCCTTCCCCACCACATCAGCAAACGTGGCTTTAAACCATTGGATGTTAGTTTCTAAGTCAATGGGAATAGTGGAGGCCATTAAGAATAGCAACAGCAAGCACAGGGGGACAAACAGGGAAAGCTACCAGCAATAAAACAGCAACTCAGGAGTTCAAAAAAAGGCAACAGCAGACAAAAAACCACCAAACCAGTGAAACACCTCCAGGAAATTGAAGAAAGATGGGGACAAACAAAAACATAGTCAGGGAAGAGCAAGGAGAAGCAAAACATCACCATTGAGAGAGAAACCGTAGCAGAGCTAGGGGAGCAGCTGCCACCATGAAGAAGATTTATATATATATATATATATATTAGAAAAAAAGAGCATTGTACCTCAAAATCTGTATCTATAATGAAGGATAAACACAAGACTTGATGGTGAGACTTGATCAAATAAATTAGGAAATGTATGACGTCCATTTGGTCTGCAAAACCATTTTATTTGCCTACAATTTCCCCTGTTTAATATGAAGAATTAAATAGGATTTATATTAAGCTGCGTTCGGACGAGTTTCCTATAATGGCAAGCCCCTATAATTAATTACATCCTCAATGAGCGAAGTCACCTAGAAAACTCTCGATAAAAATCAGGAAATGTTATCTTCAAGGAATTTAAAAGGATAGGAATTTTCAACGAGATCGAACGAAGAGGTGTGAAAAGGGAATTGTTCAATTTTGGAACATTTATTATAGAATTCAAAGGAGGAAGTACTAGGGGATGTCATAGATCCAGAGGAGAACCTCGGTGACTTTCCAGTCTATCCTATTGTTTGGCTTCAATTTTGAGAAGAAATATTTAAGTGTTTCATCCTACCAATTTTATTTGTTTTAGGCTTACATTAATGTGAAATGATCACACAAATAGCTTAGAAGATGTGAGGATTTAGGTCATAATGGACGACAACCTTAGAATCCTAATGCTAGTTAGGGCTTAGATTGCACAACATGATTGTGCAAAGGCCTAAAGATAAGGTGAGGATTTTTGTTGCATAAGCAAACAACCTCGAAGCCTTATGACTTGGTTGTTTAATTCTAAGGAAATGTTTAGCTGGGGAAGATAGGTTTTACTGTTGAAGATGGTCATACTGCCCACCATGCTAGCTCCAAGCTCCTTGCCGTAACGAGTTCGAGTATTTTAGGGTGTGAAGATATGATGTCAAATCAGGTGGCCATATGGTTATAGTTATTTAAATTTTATCGGGGATGTTAAAGTTGATTAGAGAGACACCAGTTAGGACCTACAGTTTCCTCGTTCCAACGCCACTATTTTGTATTGGATTCACTTAGTCTAAATGAATTTACTAAACTCAACTTAATGAGTTCCAAAATTTTATTTAGACCGTGGGAAGCCTCGTTAGCAACCGTAGGTTACCTCCTCCGAGGGATTCCTGATCATCCGATAGAGACATCTTAATTTAGTTATAATTATTGTTTTGTGTGATGTTTGTGATTAAATTTTGAGTTGTTTTATATTTTGATTGTTGTGGCGGTGAATTTTTCTTGGTTGATTTTAATTTTGGTTTTGGGTTTTGGTTTTGTGGCTATCTAAATAGTTTTTGGTTTTCATGCAGGTTAACAATGTTTTTTAGCATGCAAGTTTTGTAAAAATAAGAAGTACAGTATGAAAGTACAAGAAAGACGCCGCTGTAAACTATAAAAAGCGTACCTGGCGAGTCTTCTCATTCCACCACCTGAAACTAAAAATGCATGTGAAAGCACTTTTTATAAAGCGGAGAAGTAAGGTTTTAATGATCTACCCAACCGTAGGTCATATCTTGGTGGGTCCCTATTTGATTAATTAAGGATGATTGTATTAAGCAAAACATATTAAGCTTTGTAGACCTCCGAGGTGTCCCAATTGATCTCGAGAAAGAAGCATGTCCGTAATTCCTTCTCACTGTCTGATATAAAGTTTCAAGCTCTTTTTAAACTTATTATGTTTCTTAATAACTCATCATGTAAATACCTTTAAAGCTCAATGAACATTAATGTCTCTATTATCCCTACGAGTAGGGTAATCATCACTTATAATTTAATTTTTGCGGGTGAAGACCCTTAAAGGGGAAAGTTAATGCTGTCAAGACACTTCGCCAACTTTTTAATTTGGGCTTGTAGTGTTTTAAAGGTGTCCAATTTTAAATATGTTTACTTTTCTAATTCTCATTTAATCAAATTTGATTTAGCTTAGGTCACTACTAAGCCCTTAAGATTTTGTTAGATTTCTTAGTTTTTTTTTGAAAAGATTTGAATTTTTAGATAATCATGATTCATTATCAAAATTTTTAAAAATCATTTGAATCATTATATAGGGTTATTAAATTGGTGAGTTATCAACACCCAAAATCAGCCCCTAAGTCTAGGATCATTTGGTTGACTAAACTTCCAAATTTTAATAATTTAAGAAAATTACAAATTTATCTTTTAAATGATAAAAGTGTGATTGGTTTCTACCAATTAATCTCCTCTGTTTCAATCATCCAAATATGTTAATCAAGATTAAAGGTTGCCCATTTCCCCTTCTTGAATCAAGCCTAAATGTTGGCCAAAGTTCCAAAATTACACTTTTGCCCCTAAGACCCTATCACTTCATAATTTATCAAATTTAATTCAAATGACTTTAGACTTTTTATCCCACCTCACTCATGGGTCAATTAAGCCATAAGACGAGAGAATGTGATTTTTTACAAATTTAATTTAATTTACATATTTATTTTCTTGCAAAAATAGGACTTATCAAAGAAAGTCCATAACTTGACCAAGCTAAAGCCTAATCCCTTGACATTCTTAGTGGAGCTAGACTTAGACCAGAGAACTATTAGGACCAAATTTCATGATTTGTTGAGTTTTATTTTAATTATTAGAATTATTTCAAGTTCTGGTGTATTTATTAATTATAAAATATTTTAAATAAGGAAAATTATGTTTCACATTTTTAATAAATCTTTATGACGTCAAGAAACTCAAAGAAGCAAATTTCACATTTTTCCAAATTTTCATTGAATTGTTAGAATTATTTTAGTGAAAATCCATTTTTAGCCTTTAAAAATTATTTGAAGCTTCAAAACTAAATATCTTCACTTAGAAAATTAGGAAAAATATTCCAATTGTCCTTAAGTGCTTAGGAAATAATTTAGAATATTTCCATGAATTTTGTTATTTTTGTGATTTTTATCATTTTTTAATTATTTAAATTTTAAAAATATGCTAAAAATGAAGTTTTTATTTGAATTACCATTTTATTTTTTGAAAATTTGTCTGATCACAAAGAACTCCAAAAACCAATTTTAATAATTTTTTTGAGTTATAATTTATTTATTAAAAATTATTTTAGAGTTAAAAATGACACTTTACATAGAAAATCAATTTGAGTTATCAAATGAACTCCAAATATTTTGAAATTTTTATGAGGAGTTCTCTGAACTTTGAGTTACGGTTGAGAGTCAAAATCAAGTCATTTAGATGTTTATGTTTCCCAAAATTGATTTTCTTTGTGTTTTAGAGTTTATAAAAATTAAGTGCATTTTTGATGACTTGGCTCATGAAACATTTTCCGAAGGGTTCTCTGGTTGTGAAAAACCTTCCAAAATTTTCTTGGATTTTTTAAGTAACATGCTAATTATTATGATTAATTTATGCAAATAATAGACATAAATTTTAAAAATATGGATCTCTGTTTAGAGATCTCCTCTGACTTTGGAAAAATCAGAGAATGTTCCTTAAGAAAGAGGCAACAACATGCCAAAATATCAAGTTATAGTGAAATGTCTACATGCATAGAGAATCAAAAGACTCAAAATATAAGTATGCATCAAATGAACTGTAAACCATTTCCACATTGTTCTACTCTTTTCATTGAGCAAGAGGGTTTATTTTATTTTATTTTTGTGATTTTTCTACACCAAGATATGAATTTTTGAAATTAGGGCTATTTATTTAAATTAGAAAATACCCTATTTATCTAATTAAATGTGCGACACCGCGTAAATTTATGGTGGCTCTGAAGCTTCACACGACGTCTTCTGGCTCGGTGCCGCCATCCACCTCAGCGCTGACTTGGCCCATGTTTCATGTAAGAAGGCGCTGTCCAGCTAGATCTATAGATCTTGTCTGTTGATGCAATAAACGTGCGATCAGAGGGCTCCCCATCATCGTCCCCAAATAGACTAACCTAAGAACCGTTCACACTAAAAACTTATGATCTCACTCTAGACTCAACCAAATCTCATGGGGTTTGATTATATGGACTCATTTAAGTGAGACAAACACATCCATATGGTAAACATGCCATTAAACTAAGCCTAATCAAATGAATAATCAACATAGGCTCGGGAAGATGGAAAGTTCAATACCTTTGCTCTGAGAAGTGAAGGTTTAATCAGAGGTGCTCGACACATTTGTGGAAGTCCAAGGGTGCTAGGGATTGAGCCTCTGGTCATTTTGAAAGGTCTAGACCCAAATTCGATCAAGGCCAAATTTGGGTGTTGATCAAAGTCTAGTGTAGAGGCTCTCTGTGAGGGGGATTTGATGGAGCTTTGTCTTAGCTCAATGTTGTGATGGTGTGGGTGAGTTTAATTTGATTTTGCTGGAGTGTAGAGGTGTAGAGAGCTCTTTCTTATCTCTAATAAGGTTTTGAGCTAAAAAATTGAACTCCGACAAGCGGATTTAAGGCAATGGGGAAATCGGGTTGCACAGTGAAGGTGTTAAGGAAGCTCAGGGAGTGATTTTGAAGGATCTCCTTGAGAAAATTTCAGCACCCCTCTTATGGATGGAGGTGAGGTTTTATAAAATTGGCTTAGGGTGGCTGTCATAGCCAATTGGGGAGTGAAAAAGTGTTCTTAGGTGGAGGGCAGAGAGTCTCTAAATTAAAAATGAGATTAGGTGGCCTCTAGGTTTGAATTAGGTTTGATTCCATGGGGGTGGCTCTTAGTTTGGCCATTTTTCAGTGACTAGGCCTGTAGGTAAGGCTAGGGGAGGTGGCAAGGAGGTCAGGTGAGCCAGGGGAATATGCCACAGTAATTTATTTAGGCAGGTGCTTAGTTTTGGAAATAATCCCTCTCGCTCTAGCAATTTTGGAACCAAATCCATTGATTTGGGGATCCTTTGGTCCACGACTCATTTGGGTGGTTCCATGTGGTTTAGCCTGGTTAATAAGGTTTAAAATTTGGTTGTGGTGGTCTTTGGTTGGTCAATTTGGCTTGATTGGGTCAATTTTTGGTGAAAGGGTCCATGTAGAACAATTTTGCTTAAAGTGGGTTTGGGCTAGGCTTGCGATGACCTTGAGCTCAATTGATTGATGAACATTATGTAGATGATTATAATTAACATTTTTGGTGAAGGATTGAAGTAATTTTGAGTTCAATTGGGGGTTCAATTTGAGGGATTTGGGAATTTTGATCAATTTGGGCATGTTGGGCTAGAATTGGGTCTAGATTGGGCTAGGCATGGGCTAAGTTCAATTTTGATGGAGAATGATCAATAGGAATATCATGAAGAGTTTTCAACATGAATTGGGTGCTAACTTTGGGGCTAAGACATTCAATTTGGTGGAATTTGGGGACATAGCGAATTTGGGGCAAATTTGGAAATTTTTGGATTTAACTTGAAATTAAATGAAATTGAGGCTTCACCAAGGACAATTTAAGGTCAAGTTTGATGTTTAGGAATTTTATGAAGAGCTATTAACATAAATTGTGACAAATTGAGTAGGCTATAGGTTCAATTTGGTGAGATCAATTTATATGGCCAAAATTGGGGGTTTGACTTAGATCAAAATTGAGCTCAAAACATGGGCCAATTGAGCTTGGATTTGGTTTAGATTATTAATATGGAAGGTTAATTTGAGTTTATAATTGAAATTGGGGGAAATTGGGACCAATTTGATGGACATTTGAGGTGAATTTCGGGAAATGTGGCATTTAAAGGCAATTTAGAGGTTTTGGTCAAAATAGTCAAATTGGCCAAATTGAGTCAAGTAGTAGTTAATAAAAATGAAATTGGAAATATTTAGAAGGTTTTGGAAATTGTTGGGATTTTTTAGAATTTTTGAAATTTTAGGCTAAGGAGGGGCATTTTGGTAATTTGGCAATTTTTTGGTGATTTTGGGTAATTTGGATGTTTTCAAAAGTTTGAAATGATTTTTGAACAAATTTGGGTATTTTGGGTAAATTTGAGAATTTTAGCTAAATTTAGGGTTTCAAGGGTACTTAGGTAATTTGGGGAATTTTAGGGTAAAAGGACAAGTTGAGTATTTTTGGTAGAATTGGGATGCCAACCACCATAAATGAGCTATGGACTAATGGGAACCCCATTGGGTCCTTTATGTACTGGTCTTAGCTAAACTCTAGCCTAGGGCTAGAGAGTTTAGGGGACCATCCACATGAGTCTCCCAAAGGATTAAGGGATCAATGTTAAAGAATTTTGGGTTTATATTTGTGAGTGATTGTGAGTGAGGTGAGTGTAGTGAGTGCCTTAGATCCAAACCAACACCCAGAGTCAACCTTAAGGGCAAGCAGTCCTATGGGAACCCTCCTTGAGCTCCCTCATAATTACCCCACCTACTAAGTGCTAAAGGTTAGGACCATTATATGGAACTTCAAGTTGACTAAAGAGAAGTTTAGAATTTTTAATGGTGAGGGTTCCTTTTCTGGTTTTCTAGGAATAGTCAACAGGAAAGT
The DNA here is from genome assembly GCA_003013225.1 of Phalaenopsis aphrodite. Taxonomy (NCBI): domain Eukaryota; kingdom Viridiplantae; phylum Streptophyta; class Magnoliopsida; order Asparagales; family Orchidaceae; genus Phalaenopsis; species Phalaenopsis aphrodite. The sequence continues at coordinate 800,221 of NEWO01000252.1, read as the reverse complement.
CCTATGGCTAGACCTTATGCTACTAAAGAGGAAGAACTAGACCTCAACCAAAAGTGAGTTCAACAAATGGACCCCAAATAGGTGTGGTGTGCTAGGCAAGCAGACCGCACGTATTGGCGTTGATCGACGAGATCAATAAAACCAACACATACTCCTAAGCCAACAGACATAAAAGGATGTGTAGAATTGTGTGTGTTATTTTTTTCTGCTGGGGAATTAGCAGATGAATATTTGATCGAAATCAAGAAGTAGGAACTCTTGTTGGGGATTGGAGAGTAAGTTTTGAATTATCAAATTTCAGATGTTTACTGAGGATGGGAATCAGTATTTAGGTGCTGACCCCGAGATATTAATTTTAGAAGAGGGTCGAAAGTCAAGGATCAATCTTAAAAAAAGAGGAATCAGAAGTTAAGGACTGATTTCAAAATAAGAATCAAAAGTTAAGGACCAACCTCAAAAAAAGTGAATCAGATGTTAAGGACTGATTCTAAAATGAGAATTGAAAGTTAATGATCAATATTAAAAGAGAGTCGGAAGTTAAGGACCAACCTCGAAAAGAGAGAAATTGAAGTTAGGGACTGATTCTCAAAAGAGAATTGAAAGTTAATCATCAATCTCAAAAGAGAGTCTAAAGTTAAGGACCAGCCTCGAAAAGAGTGAATCAGAAGTTAAGGACTGATTCTAAAAATGAGAATTGAAAGTTAATGATCAATCTCAGGAAGAGAGT